>MEHQ01000511.1:255376-266513 GCA_008828725.1 Saccharina japonica | reverse complement strand
CCGCCGAAACGCGGGTTCGGCTGCACGCGTTTGGTGCCCGATTATATTTTGGTTAATGAGATTCGCGTACCGTTTCGCCTCCTGGAGTGGTCGGTGGCTCTTGCGAAATATTACTATCACGGGGGACCATAGTAAACACTAGTAAATAGGGGGCCTACGGTACAGACAAAAACCTATACATTTACCTATTTTTACTAACAGTATTTGGCCCTGTTTAATATGGTCCCCCGTATTAGCATGATAGTTTTTTCCTTCGGAGGCGTTCGTGCCTGGGGGTGGACGGAGTGACGCACGAAAAAATTGGATGACGTTTCGGGTTGCGCATGATATTTTAGCGAGAGGCCCACCGGCCCGCTGACGTTTTGAAGTTGTACGCAAGCAGCCCAAACAACGAAAAGCATGACGACCACGAGAAAGTAAATCGGTACTTGTACTAAACAATATACCAGGTACATAATAACGAAACGCATGACGACTACGATTAGAACGTAAATCGGTACCTATACTAAAGAGTTGTAATAACGAATTAAGCATGACGACTACAAGAAAGTAAATCGGGTACTTCTACTGTAAAAAAAAAGTTAATAGTAACGAAAAGCATGACGACCGTAACAAAGTAAATCGGGTACTTCTACTCGAAAAAAAAAACGTAAATAGTAACGAAAGTAAATCAATACATACTTGTATACCAGGTGTTATGTTTTTCTGTGGACCTGTTTTTTTGTATTGGGCTTGTGTTCGCCCAATATATTTACGTAGCCGCTGCTGTGACTCGTGCTGGTTTTGGGTGACGCAGGTGGGGTCTGCTGGCCGTGGCCGACAGCGAGCGCTTGTGCGATGGGTGCGCAAACGACTCTGAAGTGGACGGGGACTGCACTTGCCAGGTGAGGTCATCGGCTTATTTATAGTTCACACCAAGACATTTATTATCTCGTTTCCTCGTATATATATATATAATATGTTATGTATGGTGCGGCCGACCCTCCGGAAAGGCAACTTCTTGTTTTTACTTTTGTTGCCCGTCTTTTGCTGCTTTTGCGCGGAATGTAATGTTAAGTTTTGCAGAAACTGTAGGTGATTTTTCGCGCAGTAAGGCGAGGAGCGATTGTTGCCTCGAGGCACAGTGTTGTCTGGTTATATACCCCCGTGTGCTAAATATCCATTCAAGCACACGCCCCTTCGTCAAACAGCGCGTTTCTAGTTGTTTTTGTTTTTGAACCGTACGTACTTAAAAAGCCGGTAAACCTTCGGTTTTGCGGAGCGTCGGCCAGATTATGATATATCTATCTACTGGTACTGTATCTATCTATCTACAGTAGATCATCTAGATAGATCCTAACCTGCCTATTTTGAGGTGACGTGCAGGATCTGTATATAGTACAGATCCGAGCCAGGAAACATGTGCTAGATCGTACACTTTACACGGCTCCCACCCGGCAACATGAGCTATAGATCATACAGATCATACAGATCATACAGATGAGGAATTTATCTGCCCTATATATAACAATATGTGGATCATGAAGTAGGAATCGATTATTTATCCCGAGATTTGAAACCTTGTCTCAAACAACGCCCGTCCCCTCTCCCCCCGCCCCTCCCGCTTTCGCAGAACCAGAGGCAGCCGAGCCAGCCGAGCCAGCCGAGGCGGCGATAGCAAAGAAGGGCGAGGGTGATGGTGACTGCGAGAGCGAGCGCGATGTCTGAGGCTGCGGCGGTGTCGGAACAGGAGTTGTCGCCGAAACAGGCGTTGTCCCCGGCACGGTGACGGGAAAGGCGGCAGTGCGGTTGATCGAGTCCCCTCTCGTCACCGGCGACGGTAAGGGATGAGACGCGTTCGGGTCCTGCGGGTCAGAAAAAAAGGGCAACACAACACAGGACGGGAGCAGGCCGGCCGCGGACAACACCCGCGTGGGGTGGGGAGGGGGGGGAGCGTGCACTTCATTTTCGTGCATGGCCGTAGTCGTATGACCATAGACCCTGCCGGGACGGAGCATGTCGAGTTTTCACCGACCAGGCAGACATTGCTAGCACCAAGCGCGAAGCGAAACGTGAGGTGTTGGGCGAGTCGCATGAAGGGCGAGCTGCATCCTACTAAGAACCGCTTGTCAGGCGGACTTGCATATGGATGACAGCTTCAATGAGTTAATTTGAGACTTCTTTAATGGTGGACCTCCAAAGTTTCGACGAATCGGGAGCCACGCGCTGCTTCCGCGTCCTCGGCGCCGCTCTGCTGGACGCCCCCAGGCCTCCCGCTGCAGCAGCAGCAGCAGCAGCAGCCGCGACGACGACTACTACTACGGCGAATACCCCGCCCGCCGCCGCCGCCACTGCTGCCGCCGCCACCGCCGGCGAAACTTCTCCGAAAAGTGAGAAGGACTGGAACGGAGTTTCTTGGCCATGGCTCACTCTTGGCGAAGCGAAGAATATTCGAATGTGACATTCATTATTCTTGAAACGCCTTCGATGGGGCGAGTGTTGCCATGGCGGAATCGTGTATCGTATCGTATGGTATCGTATTGGAGGTCCAGTCGTCTTTTTTGTGCGCACGGTACGAGTAGTAGGTCTAATTCCGCTTCTTCTTCTTCTTCTACTTCTCAGAAGCTCACCCATATTTTTTTGGTTGGTTGGTTGGTTGGTTGGTTGGTTGGTTGGTTGGTTGGTTGGTTGGTTTTTTTTCGGGTTGTTGTTTGTTTTTTTTGTTTTTGTTTCTACACCCGTCCTCCTCCTCCTTTGCCGAGACTTTTTCGTGCTGAAGTAAACAGGGGACCTACGGTATACACTAAAACCTATATATTTACGTATTTTTACTACCAGTATTTTGGTCCCTATTTACTAAATGAAGGTCCCCAGTAATATCAATAGTTGCTCTCCCGGTTTATTCCATAGCTGCAAGCGCGCTGGTGCGCAGCTGTCCCGAGAACAATCCTCGACCTTCTTGGGAAATACTTGGAAGTATGTATATATACGTACATCATTCATGTTTCCGTTTTTTTTTTTTTTTTTTCGGGTTGTCCCGCGCCGCGTGTGGTGGTTCTTCAACAGTGCGGGCGTGGAACGAAGCGCTGCTCGTGGCAATCGTTCCCGATGCGGAGCATCCCGGAGCGAACGTGCTTCAGCTGTTCAGCCCCGAGGGCGTGATTAGTGGACACGAAGACGACTGCCTGTGCTCGGTGGGCCTGCCAGCGGAGCAACACCCAACCGCAGGAGGTGAGTATTATTTATTTCATCAGTAGTTCGCGTTATTTTGCACTGAACAACGGCGGTGCTATATATGATGATATGATACCTGTTTCGTGTTTGTGTTGCACTGAATAACGGCGCAATAAACTTCAGTATATGATAGCTGTTTCGTTTTTTGTTTTCACTGAATAATGGCGCTACTATTCAGTTAATAGCTGTTGCATTTTGTTTTAGAATTCTACAGTTTTGTTTTAGAATTTTACGGGTGGTTTTGTTGTGGATGTGAGCGGAGATTGGTGTTGAAAATTCGGGCTGTATGAACGAAGTATGCATACTTAAGTTAATTAAGTACACGATGTTTTTGTTACGTGCCGAACAACGATTCTCATATAGTGTATGTCCGTACGATCAACTATATACGGCAACACTTTCGGCTCACAAAGAAAAATATCTCACATCTCGTAGAGATCATCGGATCCTGCTTGTGGGATCTAAATCTTTCAGGGAAGATAGATCCCTGATCTATACGATCTGTATGATCTGTATGATCTGTATGATCTATATGTTCTAGGCCACGTTACCGGGTGGGAGCGAAATAATCCGCATGACCACTGTAGGACATGGTTCCTGGGCTGGATCTGTGCTATACACAGATCCTGCACAGCACCTCGGAACGGCCCGTTAAGATCTAGATGATCTGTAGATGATCTATAGATGATCTATCTGTAGATGATCTGCCCGACGTGTATTGTTTGCTGTACTATACACAGATCCTGCACAACACATCAGAACGGCAGGTTAGGATCTACTGTAGACGATCTTTAAATGATCTGTAGATGATCTATACCTGTAGATGATCTGCCGGACGTGTATTGGTGTGTGTTGTTATTGCTGTGAGTCAATCATCTTTCCAGCGGTTCATCAGTGCATGCTCTGGTAAAGTAGGCCTTCTCTATACACCCCCACACAGACCCATCGTTATTTGGTTTTGCTTTTGTTTTGTTCTTGTGGCGCGTTCGATGTAAAACCCTCCACGGTCGTCGTCTTATTCTGCCATCTGGCGGTTGGGCGAGCTAGGTATAGGCGCTCTCCGCGCTGTTCACAAACAAAACACCAACCCGCGGATGTGCGGTCAATGTTCTTACAGTACAGTACACCCAATAAGAAACAGGAAATATTATCCAGGCTGGATTTCTTATTTGAGATAGGGATCCTTTCTGCATTAATTTCAATGATAACAACTCTAATATTTATGTTATTTTACTCTAAACATCGGCATGGCTTTCTTGTTAAACCTGTTTTTTTTTTTTTTTGTGTCCTGTACTGTACTGCTCCAATCTGCAAGCAGTAAGAGAAAGAGAGAGAGAAATCGTGCCCGCAGGTTTCTTATTGGTCAACCTTTTTACAAGGAGTCATCTGATTGGTCGACAACAATCGTACATAAAAAGACCGAGGAGAGGGTGAAGTGTTTTGTGTAGTGTCACAACACCAGTAGTGTTTAGGTGGCTCGCTTTTTGACGAGAAAGTAGTTTTCGGGAGTTGTGTGTTTGGTGGGAGAAAAAAAACATTTTTTTTGTGTTTTGCTGGCTCGCTTTGGCAAGAGAAGGCAGTTTTCGGGAGCCGTGTGTCAGTTGATGGGAGGTACCGAGTAGGACCGAGTAGGTGAGATACCAAGCAAGTCACAGTGTTTTGGTGGCTTGCTTTTTTGGCGAGAAAGTACGAAGCTTTGCGAGGAGTTGTGCGTGCATTGGCACCCCTCGTCGACTCCACCCATCTCCCTATATACCCCCGCCTACACACCGCCTCCGGCTCCCCTACTCCACCCACATCGTTACCGCCCGCCTGAACTAACTGCAAAATGTTTTTTTTAATAAAATATCACCACCACATCTCTACACAACAGCCAGGCCCTAAGCTAAAACCCTCATTTAATAATCGGCCGAACCCTCATTAATAGCTGAAAATGTATACTGTAGTATTGATACCCCCCCCTGCCTGAATATATGGAAACGACGTAATGAGCGCCCAAATGTTGGAGGTGTCTCTATTAGGAGTAGCAACGGTGCTCCGTCTCGAAAGGGATGCGTGGTCAATGGTCAAATGACTAAGGCAAGCAACAAATGAGTACGCCCCCCCCCCACCAACCCAAACTCACTTGTCGTCTTTTCCTAAAAGGGTCAAGGCGTGCTGCCCCAGGAGCAGACGTACAAGACGGCCATCGCGGGGTGTCGGGTCCGGAAGGGGGTCGATGGGCCCGAGTACCTCGAGCGCCTGGAGAGGGCGGTGGAGGCGATCGGCCGCAGGGGCACAGAGCCGACCAAGGATGTGAACATGCGGATAGCGGTGGCGTGCGTGCACGCGAAGATGTGGGACAAGGCCGCCGCCCTCTTCGAGAGCTCGGTGAGTTGGGTGGAGTCGTTGCATGCCTCGGACAGGCCGCCATGATGCTAGATCATGACCTACACTAGATTAGATGACGCATGCTATCTTAACCCTTTTAGGACTGCAGTCCCTTTTTGGGGACAAACCACTCTAATTATAAGTAATTTGTCCCCAAAACGGGACTCCAGTCCTGTAAGGGTCAAGGTAGAGGTGCACCATGTTTTTTTTTTCGAGGGGGGGGTCACTTAAGGAGCTCTGTACCTTAACCCAAAAGCTCATTTGGGAGGAACAGAAGTGCTACTCGACGAATAATCCCATGGCTCAAGTATTCAGTGAAACCGTTATTTATGCGCCATTTTTGTTGGTGGTGGGGGCAAACAAGCAACCAAGCAAAAACAAGAAGGCAGGCAGGTGATTTGGTCATCATCTTACTTTCTTACCTCTGGACGAAAAATGTTAGAGGACCATTTTGGTGTATACATATTAGTACCCAACGGTCCTTGCTTTTCCGCCCAGTTGTGGTCACAACCTGGTCGTGGTCGTACTCGTAGGTGATATCATATAACCCCTCCAGAGTTTTTTGCACGCCCTTTTTGGGGTTCAAAGTAACTTGGAATTAGTGTGGTATCATCTTTTGCAGCGGTTGAAAATGCCAGAATAGGGTTAAGGGTGATTTGTTTGCCGGTTTTTGAACGTACTGTAATAGTTCGTACATACATAGCAGTGGGCGTCGTAGTAGGTTTTATAATTTGGGGGGGGGGGGGTTTGTGTTGGGTGGCCCCGCCCGCCGCCATGTGCCAAGTGCGGTGGAAACGATGGCCCGTGTCTTTTTTTTTTTCTTTTTTTTTTTGCCGGTTAGGCAGAAGAGGCTGTGAAAAGCGAGTGTGTATCATATACACGTATTTCGCTGCTGTGACCGCTTTTGATGACCCCTACCGCCCCTGCCATGCATAACGGAAATAGTGGTGCAGCCCCTCCGTCTTTTTTACGAAAAGAGACGCAACTGGACGAGATGGGGGAACATGCCGTTGCAAGATATGGTTGCAAGATGTGGGACGGGTAACGTTATGGGATGGGGAACGTATTGTTGCAAGGTGTGGGATTTTGAGTAACTTATTGTTGCAAGTTATGGGTTGAAAGATATGATTGCAAGATATGGTTACAAGATATGGTTGCAAGATAGGGGATGGGGAACTTGTTGTTGCTAAGTATGGGATGGGGGAACCTACTGTTGCAAGATTTGGTTGCAAGATATGGCATGTGGGATTTATTGTTGCAAGATATGGGATGGGGAGCATACTGCTGCAAGGTATGAGATGAGGAACATGTTGTATGAAGCTATACGGGATGGCGAACATATTGTTGCAAGATATGGGTGGCGCGGATAAAGGACGATGCACGAAGTGTTTTGCGGGAAGATCCCGTGGTGATTACTGAAAATGGGAATGGGAATGGGAACGGGAATGGGAATGGGAATGGGACCAGATAGGCAGCAGCAAAGAAAGGAGCGACATCTCAGAAAGTAGGAGGACGCGTACTAGACTGCATACGTACGTACGCACGTATGTACAACACCGCAAGGCACGACGTGTCGTGTCCTGCACCGTTTAATGCTGTAAAAAGTTAATATCATGCTCTAGAGCTCACGGTGGGTCAGGTCATTTGCTTTGTTGGTTACATAGCGCTACCCACTAGTCTAATGAAAGTCGCTTTCGGGTTCAATGGATCTCGCCGAGACTTGCCGTAACATTTATCTCCGCGGCGCTTCTCTCGCCACGTACTAAAAGTACGTAGTAATCAAGGAGCACACTGTTAACATAACATAACCGTTCATAAATGTCTCCAGCGCGCACGCTCGAAAATATAATATTTAGGAAGTCGGCGAGATTCGAACATGTTTCGCTTGTTTGTCATCACCAGCCGCTACGAAAAATGATCAGCGTGCCTTCCGCCAGAGAGAAGGTGCCGCTACGAAAAATGATCAGCGGGCCTTCCACCAGAGAGAAGGTATCGCAACTCGAACAGATAATCTACAGATAATCTACAGATCGTCTACAGATCATCTGATCTCTATAACGTACAGATCATCTAGTTCCTCGCCTGCCGTTGTGGGAGATTGTACCGGATCTGCAACGAACAGATCCAACCCAGGAAACACGCGCTAGGCTACGAGATCACGCGGATTGTACGGGTCCCACTCGGCAAAATGATCTAGATCATACAGATCATACAGATCATACAGGTCATACAGATCATGACCCGCATCATCTACAGTAGTAGTTCCTCACCTGCAGTTGTTGGAGGTTGGACAGGATCTGTATATAGAGTACAGATCCGGCTCAACAGAAACATGCGATACGTACGTACGTACGTACGTAAAGCATGCGGGGTTTTCGGGCCCTCCTCCCGCCCCGGCAACATTTATTTTGGTATACTTCTGTCTGTAGATCAGACAATACCGGGAATAGATCTATCTACGAGTATCTGCCTTGAAACATCTACAGCAGTAGAACATCAAGTGGGAATCGATTATCTCCCCGAGGGCCAGACCTTCCTACAAATATCTGGATCGTGAATTGGGAATCGCTGTACCATTTGTTAGATCATGATCTGACGGAGGTGTGGAAATAATAGAACCAAATTCGCCGGAAAGGGTCGTTCCAAGGGGCATCCAACGATACTTATGTGCGTATTGCCTGGTCTCTCTTATCATAATGTTTATATAGCCATGCGGGATAATTAATTAGGAAGCGGCTGCGAGCGAGCGAGCGAGCGAGAGAGGGAAAATCGTGCCGATTATTTTCAGGAACCAACGTTTTTCGTGACCCGTTTGTGTGTGTGTGGTTCCACCAGGGTGCTTACTGTCTGTGTGCATCAATGGCACCAAGTTTTGCTATACTTTTGGACTAAGGGCCGAAAATCTTGGTTGTGATGTCTTCAAACTTGATGTTGACGATATGTTCACTCGTGTTAGGGAACGATATAGATGTGTGGTCCATCAACGTTTTTCGTGAGAGCTTGGGGTAACAAACCATTGGAGTGCACGAGTATTGTCTGCCTGAAGGCGCGCGAAACTGGTATCAGCGTATGATACGTACGAAGTGTACGTATTGATGCCGAGCCTTTCGGTAGCGAGGACATGTATGTATATATGTGTTCATGTATTTGGTAAGATCACAATCAAAACTACTACTACTGTGCTTGCTGTCTGTCGTGGACTGCAGCTGCTTCTAAAACGACCCACACCTCCGATAGATACGTAGATCATTCGATTCCCCACTTCTTCATGATCTAGTTTTTTTTCAAGGCATGTATATTCTTGATCTGTGTGATCTGTATGATCTGTATGATTTGTATGATCCGTATGATCTGCATGATCTGTATGATCTGTATGATCTGTATGACCTGTATGATCTGTATGATTTGTATGATATGTATGATCTGTATCATCTGTATGAGTTTGTGATCTGTATGATCTATATGATCTACTATTATAGCTCATGTTTGCCGGGTGGGTGGAAGCGGTATAATCTGCATGGTCTATACGTAGCACATCGTGTTTCCTGCTGGGTTGGATTTGTACTACGTACGTATGTACCAGGTATGTATGCAGATGTTATCAAGATTAGGGTAAGGACTAGTAAGGACCCTGCACAACCTCTCAACATCGGCAGAAGTGACTAGGAATGGAATGATCTACAGCAGTACAGTACATCGCGATCTTATCCAAGATAGGGATAACGTTCGGCACGAAGAATTATTTCTAGCCGTACGTAGCTGCGTGCTAAAAGCGGAGACGGCTCCAAAGATGCGGAACTACTACGGCTACTACTACTACTACTACTACTACTACTATTACTACTACTACTACTACTACTACTACTACTACTACTACTACTACCACTACTACTGTACTACTGCTACTACTACTGCTACTACTACTACTACTACGACCACTACTACTACTACTACTACTACTACTACTACTACTACTACTACCACTACTACTACTACTACTACTACTACCACTACTAATGGAAATAGCAGCAGCACAGGGAGCACGGATCGATCGAACCGCCCAGTCGGCCGAACCACCCCAATTTAGAGCGGCCTCGGAGACATTTTTTTGTTTTTTTTAGTATTCTCAGAAAAAGAAGAAGTAAAAGAAAAGTCTTGATAGAAGCTCTGCCCGATGTACTGTGCTATGTATCTACCAGTCGGTGTGAAGTAAGAGTTTGGTTTTCAACGATCTATATCATTGTTGCGCCGTACATACCATGTATGAATATAGTCACTATTTAACCCATTCAGAACTGAAAACACACATCCCACACTAATTCCAAGTAGTTTGTCCCCAAAAACGTGGGACCAGTTCTTAAGGGGTTAAGAACTGGTCCAACGAATTTGAGGACAAAATAATTGGAATTAGTGTGGGATGTGTGTTTTCAGTTCTGAATGGGTTGAGTTAAGCAGCCCTTGCTGCTGCTGCTGTAGTAGTAGTGGTAGTAGTAGTAGTAGCAGTAGTAGTAATAGTAGCAGTAGCAGCAGCATGATAGTAGTAATACGGTTTAACGGATAGATACCCGCAGAGGAATGGATGATGATTCTGATAATGATGATAATGATGATTCTGATGTTCTCGCATCAACCTATCTTCTTCCTGAAATCTAGCCCGTCCGTCCGTGGTGACAAAAAAAAACACGCTACGTGCTACGTACTGCCTAGCAATAGCAAACGAAATAAGCGGCTCAATAGGTAGATAGATAACATTATTATTATATAGTTGGTACAACTCGTACATGCGATCACTCTTCTTGTGCCCCGAAAGCGGCGCTTCTTAGACAATGTTTTGCTCTATGATGTATCTATCGACGGCAAAAATTAAAACAACACAGCAGCAGTATCGTAGCGGGGGGGTCCGTCTGCATCTATGAATATCTCTTTCGACAATGTCGACGTACAAACAGACCTGAGTGCACCGTTCGGCGAAAAAAACAAAAAATCGAAAATGAGCCAACCAATTATTAACCTCTTGTGGGGTAGACAGAATACAGTACCAGGTATTAAATACTAGATAAGAGAGTACTTGAGACTTTTGAGCTGTGAGTTTTTTTTTGTTTGTCTTGACCCATTCACAGAACTGAAAAAAAGTACCCCACACTATTTCCACGTAGTTTGTCCCCGAAATACATGGGACCAGTTCTTACGGAGTTTAGGCCATGTTTGGTTTCAACCGATGTACGTACTCGTACAGAAATTGTCAAGTTTTTGAACAACAGCAACAAAGTCGAAAAAGGATCGTATAATAACCGCCTTCCTTGAGGTACGAGCATAGTTTTTTTTTTTTGTAGTCACCTGCCACTCTTGTCCGGAAATGTAAGCAACCTCTTATACATGAATATTGAATAAAAATGGTTATTATATATCGGGGCAGAAATGGTACCTGCGAAAACATGCCTGTAGTGCGACAACGTGCAGGCTTGGCGGGCGGGGTGGGAGGCATGGTTGTAGCGGCTTTCATCTTGATGTGTGGTGATATTGAGGGGGGGCTGGGCACGGGGGGGGGGGGGGG
>MEHQ01000511.1:242373-255089 GCA_008828725.1 Saccharina japonica | reverse complement strand
CGGTGCGGGAGGGGGGGAGGTGTAACATCTAGTTTGTGCAATGTGCGTGGGCCGTGTAGTCATGATGAGCCATGAAGCGACCTGACGCTGTTCCCGCCATCCTACAATGCCGGTGACAGGAGCTAGCGGTTGGGGTTTCAGCGGCAAGCCGAGCAGCGAGCGATTGCTGCACAAAGCGCGATAAACACCCGTGAGCGTATATTTGGCGAGCTCGCATCGGAAGGGTGAGGGCTGCATACAGTGCTCAAGAAGCCGCTCTAGATCACCTGAGGCGACTTGTGGCATATGGAGCGACAGCTTCAAATGAGTAATTTAATCTCTCACTGGGAGTGATGGCCACGTTACCCTGCGAGACAGCCAATGGGTTTTACCTATCGCTAACTGGCCTCACGGACGCCTATACGGCATATCTACGACTACGTGAAACGAAACGCAGATTCCCCTTGTGGCGGAGCACGAAGGTTCTCGACACCCCGCCGCACAAATGATCGATCGACCGGCGCCTGCCGCAGCTTGGTGACGGCGCGCAAAAAAATACAAATAACAAGGCGGCACCGCTGGTTGTCTAGCTCACGGCAAGCGAGTGCGTGTTTTACAGGCGTCGTTTGCAACCGACGCCAAAACAACGCTAGTAAATATATAGCAATATTTATATAAGCATGGGGGGGGGGGCACTTCGTAAGCGGATTGCCCCTAGACGGGTGGGGGTGGGGGTGGTACTGCGAATATTCATGCATGGCGGCAGTGCGTAATGCCCCATAGACGTCGCTCGCATCCCTGACAAAATAGGCGGGGGGTCGCGCGGGACGGGCGGGGGCGGGTGCCGCCAGGGCGCACGGGGGGGGGGGGGCGTAAGCTCTTTGTTGCTTGGCCTTAGTCATTTGACATCGACGCAACGCATCCGCATTTCGAGTACGGGGGGGGGGGGGGGCGGCGGCCGGGGGGGGGGGGGGGGGGGTGTACTCATAAATCGTGGCAACGCCGTAGTCGTATGAGCGCATGATAGACCCTCGCATCCCTACCAATGCCGGACGGAGCACGTTGGTTTCAGCGCAACTAGCAGGCCGAGCATTGCTTGACCAAGCGCCGAAGCACCGTGAGGTATTGGGCGAGTGCCGGCATGGAGGGTGAGGCTGCAGCCGGCTGGCTAAGAACGGGCGCCGTGTGAGGCGGACTTAGCGTGGAGGCGGAACAAGGCCTGCCAATGAGCTGATTTAATTTCTGGTGTGGCACTGCGCAGAGACAGGGAAATGGGTATGCACTACGTATCTGCTCGTGATGCCCTAGCCAACCTAATATCACACTACGTGATAGCGATCATTCCGCCCTTGTGCGGAGATGGAGGTTCTCACCCCCAGGCACAAATGATCTAACAATGAGCGCGCGCAGCCATGGGTGACCGCCTGAAAAAAACAAAACAAAAAGCAAAAACAAAACGTATACCTGCTTGTCGAGCTGCACGCAGTGAGAGGCGGTGTTCTTACAGCGTCGCTTGCCACGACGCCCAACCCCAACACTATAAATATATAAAATTATTTATAGGGGGGGGGGGCATTGTAAGCGATTGTCACTTGTTGTTGCTTGATGCTATCGTAGGGGGACGGGGTGGGAGGGTGGGGGGTGGACGGGTGTAGGACGTCATATTCATGGCACGGCCCGTAGTCGTATGACCATGGACCCTCGCATGCCTACAATGCCGGGGCCGAAGGGAGCGTGTCGGGTTTTCACCGACCAGGCGGCAGGCATTGATTGGCTAGCAAAGCCCGGGGAACACAGCTTTGCCGAAGGGCGAAACCGTGAGGATGCTTTGACGAGTCGGCACCGAAAGGGTCGAGCCTGCATCCTAGCTAAAGAACCGCTGGGGGGTGGCGGGAGGGGGTCGCTAACTCATGTCTGGTGGGCAGGGGGCAAGGCACGCCGTAGTCATAGTGACCCCATCAGACGGCACATCGCCATGCCCGAGCCCTACAATCGCCCGGGACGCGAGCGGCGTTGGTTTTCACCAAACGACAAAGGCAGAGCATTGCTTGCAACCAAGCGGCGAAACGGACATGCCGGTGAGGTCATTGGGCGAGGGTCGGCATGGAGGGTGAGCTGCTGGCATCGCTGCGCTGAAAAGAAACCACGCCTCTACTGAGCGCGGCGAACATTGCAATATAAGAGCAAACCAGGGCTTTCAAATGAAGTTAATTTAATTTCTGGTGTGGCACAACTTCGCGAGGAGCGGCAATGGTTTTACTATGTAACTAGCCGGGGGGGACGGGCTCCTGGGGGGGGGGGGGCAATGCGTAGCGAGTTTTCACATTAATTAAAGCCGCCTTGAAAGTTTATTAGGGAGCGGATTGCATCAGCGGTCCGCCTGCATTGAGCTCCAGTTCGCTATCGCTCGAGCTTACTGAGGGTGGGCGGATAAGGCGGGGGGCGGGGGGGGGGAGGGTTGTACAGCATGTCGTGCAGCGCCGTAGTCGTATGAACCGATATACGATCACGCTCGAGGCATAGTCCCTACAATGTCGGGACGCGAGGGTCATGTCGGGCTGCTTTTCACCATCCAGGCAGACATTTGGCTATGCCGCAAGCGACGAAAGGCGCCGCGTGAGGTATTGAGGAGTCGCATGAAGGATAAGCCTGCATTCTGCTAAGAAGCGCGAGCTGTGAGGGCGACTTGGCATGTTGTGGACCGGCGACAGGCGCCGACTCCATGAAAGTGATTGAGAGTTCCTGTGGCGCTCGTGCCAATTCAGAGCGACATGAGAACTGGGTATTAACTATGTATCTGGCACAGCTTTCGTGGGTGCCATTTAACCATAACACACACATACGCAAGGGCTACACTTCGCAGGCCTTGATACGATCATATCGCCCGCTATTGGTGGACGTGAATGTTGAGGCTTCTGCGCAGCGCGCCCGCAAAAATGAATCTAAACAAAGGACCCGCCAGACCTTGGTGACCGCCAAACATGACAAACACACACACGGCAGCCGCCTGGTTGTCGTAGGCTCACGCAGTGAGAGGCGGTTTTACAGCGTCGCTCGGCCGACCGAGACCCCGAACCCCAAACTATGCATATATTCGACAATAATTTATAGGGGGGGGGGTAATGCCTGGCAGAGGGTCGAGGCGAAATTCCTTCCAGTTCGCTTGGCACTTAGCTCATTTCGACGGCATTGACCTCCGCATCCCTTTCGACCATTGACCCGCACAGGCGTTCCCTCTACCTTCACTAATTAATAAAGACGCCTCGCAAAAAACAGTTGGGGGAGCTCATCAGCGTTGTTGGCTTCCGTATACTACATAGAAAATTTTTGCTGGCAGTTGGGGGGGGGGGGAGGGTGTACTCATGTCGTGCACGGCCGTAGTCGTATGACCATATAGACCCTCGCATCCCTACAATGTCGGGACGGAGCATGTCGGCTTTTCACCATCCAGGCAGACATTGCTTGCACCAAGCGCGAAGCGCCGTGAGGTATTGAGCGAGTCGCATGAAGGATGAGCTGCATCCTGCTAAGAACCGACTGTGAGGCGGACTTGCATATGGACCACAGCCTCCAATGAATTTATTTAATTTCTGGCGTGGCCAATTCCAGACACAGCAATGGGTATTACTATGTATCTGCCTCGTGGGTGCTTTACCATATACACACATACACACTATGCTTGATACGATCATTCCCCCCTGTGCGGAGTTGAGGTTCTCCACCCCGCACAAATGATCTAACAAGACCGCCAGCCTTGGTGACCGCCAAAACATGACAAAAAAACGGCACCCTGGTTGTCTAGCTCACGCAGTGAGAGGCGTGTTTTACAGCGTCGTCGCCGACCGACGCCAACCCAACCTATGCATATATCACATATTTATAGGGGGGGGGGTATCCCTGCAGAGGGTCGGAGGGCGTATTCCTTAGTTGCTTGCCTTAGTCATTCGACCATTGACCCCGCATCCCTTTCGACCATTGACCCCGCACCGTTCCTCTACTCCTAATTAATAAAGACGCCTCCAAAACAGTTGGGGGGCGCTCATCACGTTGCTTCCGTATACTACATAGAAACTTTTTGCTGCAATTATCCCGTTCCTGTTTCGCCGCCTGTGACCACCACATAAGCATAGGGGGGGGGGGGGTCATCTTATCTTACCACCCTGGGTGATAAAGTAGAGGTAGTCCCAGTGACACTTTTCGGTGGAAACGTTTTCCGAATGGTCTGGCTTTCATCCTTGTGTAGCAGTATTTTTCATTTCATACTATATACAGTAGACTCAGGCCATGAAATTTGTCATCGGCAGCACTTTTATTTTCCTCCAAAACCCATTTTTCGGCGGACGTATGGAGCTTCTCAAGTCAGGAGCTCAGAAAAATCAGGGTGCACCCCTCCAAGTACTCAAGCAGAGCTGCCCTGAGCACCAGGCTAGCAGGTATATCTTATATTCAACACGTTCCAGTCCGAATCCTTCCTGTGATATATGTGTGACAGGTCAGTGTGACTGCTGTGTGCTGCTCGACGACGACGATGAGGGTGGTTTGATGTTATACACCCTCATGTCATGGCCTGTGCATATCGCGACCTCGAGTAGAAACCATCCAAGCGGCGGTTTTCTTGCTTCGTTTTTTAGTTGTAATTCCCCCCACCCCTGGTTATTACCCCCACCCCCCCATCTGCCTGGTTGGTGAAAACCCAACGTGCTCCGTCCCGGCATTGTAGGGATGCGAGGGTCTATGGTCATATGACTACGGCCGTGCATGACATGAGGACACCCCCCCCCCCACCCCCGAAACAGGAAGGGGATAGGATCAGCAAAAAGCTTCTTTGTAATATATGGAAACAACGTAATGAGCGCCCAAAAGTTAGAGGTGTCTCTATTAGGAGTAGGAACGGTGCTGCTCCGTCTCGAAAGGGATGCGTGGTCAATGGTCAAATGACTAAGGCAAGCAACAAATGAGTACGCCCCCCGCCCCCCCCGGGCCCCTCCCCTCCCCTCCGCACTACGATGTTGTTGATGGCCAGACTAAAGCTCCCCGTCCCACCTTGAAAATATAAGTATATGCCAACATCATACGCAAACCGTCGACAGTGGACAGGGACAGTTGGCACCGCCACCATTTTTCAGTCAACTCACACTGGCGGATTTGATTGCCCTGAAACCTCGTACGTGCTGCAAGGATTGCAAAAAGAAAAAATCTCCAGAGATCGGAATTGGCTGTTTTTGGCGCGGCCGATCTTTTCATAAAAAAAAGTCCTAGATTTTTTTGAGAATTATTGAAAGATTGGTCTCAGACTTCAATCTTTCGATCTCAAATGTTTTGGATGCCGCCCCCAAGTAAGTAACGCCTTACCATGTCACTGGAAACGCTTGTAAGACGCCCCCCCCCCCCCCCCACACGCTCTTATATACACAGTTAGTTAGTTGCCGCTTGACACCAGCACCAGTTTCGGTCACAAGCCACTCTGATACTGCCGACACTGGTGACACTGCCGATACTGCCGATACTGGTGACACTGCCGACACTGCCGACACTGGTGACACTGGTGACACTGGTGATACTGCCGACACTGCTTGTTTCTTGCCTTGCCTTTGCACTCGAGACTTTCCCGGTGTCAACGGTATACATCAGTAGTATCGGCCCTCTCTAGTAAGAAATGTGATATACAAATGTTAGGGTAAGATCCTTAGACCAAGATCCTTAGGCTAAGATCCTCAGGCTACACTGCCGACACCGCCGACAACAAACACTGTTTGTTTCTTGCCTTGCTTTTGCACTCGAGACTTTCCCGGTGTCAACGGTATACATCAGTAGTATTGGCCCTCTCTAGTAAGAAATGTAGCATTCAAATGCTAGGCTAAGATCCTTAGACCAAGATCATTAGGCTAAGATCCTTAGGTTAAGATGACACTGCCGACACTGCCGACAACAAACACTTGTTTCTGCCTTGTTTTTGCACTTGCGACTTTCCCGGTGTCAGCGGTATACATCAGTAGTATCGTACCTCTCTAGTAAGAAATGTGACATTCAAATGTTAGGCCAAGATCCTTAGACCAATATCCTTAGACTAAGATCCTTAGGCCAATATCCTTAGGCTAAGATCCTTAGGCTAAGATGACACTGCCGACACTGCCGACAACAACTACTGCTTGTTTCTTGCCTTGCCTTTGCACTGGAGACTTTCCCGGTGTCAACGGTATACATCAGTAGTATCGGCCCTCTCTAGTAGGAAATGTGACATTCAAATGTTGGACTAAGATCCTTAGGCTAAGATCCTTAGGATAATATCCTTAGGCTAAGATCCTTAGACTAAAATCCTTAGGCTAAGATCCTTAGGCTAAGATCCTTAGGCTAAGATCCTTAGGCTAAGATCCTTAGGCTAAGATCCTTAGGCTAATATCCTTAGGCTAAGATCCTTAGGCTAAGATCCTTAGGCTAAGATCCTTAGGCTAACATCCTTAGGCTAACATCCTTAGGCTAAGATCCTTAGGCTAAGATCCTTAGGCTAAGATCCTTAGGCTAAGATCCTTAGGCTAAGATCCTTAGGCTAAGATCCTTAGGCTAATATCCTTAGGCTAAGATCCTCAGGATAAGATCCTTAGGGTAAGACCCTTAGGATAAGATCCTTAGGCTAATATCCTTAGGATAAGATCCTTATCTGCGGAAAGGGGTCTTAGATCTCTCACAATTTCCCCATATAGACCATTTAGACGGCGACGCGCCTATTTATATATATATATATAGATTTGCAAACCTTTAATAAATGTGAAACAGTTGCAAGCCTACGTAAGAGTTATTCAAAACAAAAATCACCTCGACAAAAAAGTAATGGTCGCCGAGAATCGACCTCGCGCACACTAGTTATTATTAAATAGGTTGCTCTTAGCGTGAGTTGCTATTAGCGTGAGTGGCTACTACAAGCAGTAGCGTAGGTTGCTATTCATAAGGTTGCTACGTATTCATATTATATGGTGACGCGTGCTATGTACGATATAGGCATAAGGTATACCTTTTTTTGGCTTATTTTGTTTCGAAATGACGGTGCTCCTTAACCCCGTTTTTGGGGACAAACAACTTGAAATTAGTGTGGGATAAGTTTTGCAGTTCTGAAAGGGTTAACTCTTTTAGAACTGCAGTCCCGTTTTGGGGACAAACCACTCTAATTCTAAGTAATTTGTCCCCAAAACGGGACTCCAGTACTATAAATCGTCAGAATTTCATATTACGTCGTACGAAGTGTGTGGGTGAAGTATACCTAGAGCTCCTCAAGTGACCACCCTTATGAGGCAAAAACATGGTGCACCTCTACTCTAGCATGCGTCAGGTTGCTATTAATACCAGTATAAATAAGGTTGCTGTAAATAAGGTTGCTGTACATAAGGTTGCCATAAATAAGGTTGTTATAAATAAGGTTGCCATAAACAAGGTTGCTGTAAATAAAGGTTGCCATAAATAAGGTTGTTATAAATATGGTTGCTATAAACAAGGTTGCTATAAATAAGGTTGCTGTAAATAAGGTTGCTGTACATAAGGTTGCCATAAATAAGGTTGCTATAAATAAGGTTGCTATAAACAAGGTTGCTGTAAATAAAGGTTGCCATAAATAAGGTTGTTATAAATAAGGTTGCTATAAACAAGGTTGCTGTAAATAAAGGTTGCCATAAATAAGGTTGTTATAAATATGGTTGCTATAAACAAGGTTGCTATAAATAAGGTTGCTGTAAATAAGGTTGCTGTACATAAGGTTGCCATAAATAAGGTTGCTATAAATAAGGTTGCTATAAACAAGGTTGCTGTAAATAAAGGTTGCTATAAATAAGGTTGCTATTAATAAGGTTGCTGTAAATAAAGGTTGCTATAAATAAGGTTGCTATTAATAAGGTTGCTGTAAATAAGGTTGCTATTAATAAGGTTGCTGTAAATAAGGTTGCTATAAACAAGGTTGCTATTAATTATTAATAAGGTTGCTATAAATAAGGTTGCAATTAGCGTAGAGTGCTGTTAACAAGGCTGCTATTAATTACTCTTATTATTAGCCTTGCCATCCGACAACGTGTAGCATGATGAGCCTCAACATTGATCACTCATAAGCACTAATACCTAATACCATTGACATTTTATACGTAGTATTACGGAGGACCATATTAAATAGAACCTACGGTGTACACTAAAGTCTATATATTTACCTATTTTTTACTAACAATATTTGGTCCTATTTACTATGGTCTCCCGTAATAGGTTGTTATTAAATACTAACAAGTTTAAGTTTGTTATTAATAACAAGGTTTTGCTATTATCCATTAGCATCAATAATAATCAATATGGAAGCGACAGGAGGAGGAGGAGGAGGAGGAGTGCATGGCGTCACACCGCGAAAGCAACACGACGAGACGGGGTGTACTATTTATTATATACCATCACCGTAAAGACCGCTGAACTCGCACAGAGACGTTTTTCAACACACAGCGATCGTTTTTTCAACACACAGCGCTCCGTTTTTTTTTTCCCATCACGGAAAGGTTAATAAAATATTGCCAAAAATACCTACTACCTGGTTTTACGGGGGACCATAGTAACCACTAGTAAATAGGACGTACGGTACACACAAAAACCTAATTTACCTATTTTTCACTAACAATATTTGGTCCTATTTACTATGGCCCCACGCAATAGCTGCACAACAAGGTGTTCTCGGGAGGGAAAGCAAAATCTGCTCGAGAGAGAGAGAGAGAGAGAGAGAGAGAGAGAGAGTCCCTTTCGAAAATGTAATTATGGGGGGGGGGGGGGGTTGGTCGTTTTTTGGTGGATGAGATAGAAGGATGTTGGATGTGGTAGCCTTCCATTTGCGTCACATCGGTTTTGATTTGTCGCATGATACTGCTACGCTCTTGATCTGGAGAGTTCTTCACTTTTGTTCCCTGAGTCGTTTTTGGAACAACACTACAACATTGTCGGATGGCAGGCATAATAATAATAATTATGAACTAAGCTTAACCCATTCAAAACTGAAAAAAAATATTCCACACTAATTCCAAGTATTTTTTTCCCATAATCGTGGGAGCAGTTGTTAGGGGGCTCAGGTCATCAGTCAGAACCGTCGACGTGAAGTTAACTAGTACGGGGTGGGCTAATGTAGTAAATAGGACCTATGGTACACACTAATACCTATATATTTACCTACTTTTACGAACAATATTTGGTCCTATTTACTATGGTCCCTCACCCGTAACAAAACTGCGAGGGTTTTCGTATTTCCACTGCTGGATCGATCACCCGTCAATTGCTGTTGTTGTTGTTGTTGTTGTTGTCTTCAGATTAAAAGCCGTGCCGGTCTCTCTATCCAGTACCTCCATCTATCTGTCCGTACTGATCCAACACTTGACGCGGTCGATTCCCGTGGTCATCACAGGCTTAACTTACCCAAAAAAGGTATACCTTCAAAAACAAAAACAAAAACACGCCACCAATCCTGATATATATATCGTGTCGATCGAAGGTGAACACTCATTAATGTCCTGAAATAGTACAGTATTAATAGTAGGAAGTAATTAAAAAAAGGGCGTTGTATCGTAGGCACTGGAGAATGTACGAAACGGGGGCCGGGTGTATATATATACATACATACATAAGAAGCAATTTGTTCGAAACCCTTTTAGGACTGGAGTCCCGTTTTGGGGACAAATTACTGACAATTAGAGTGGTTTGTCCCCATAACGGGACTGCAGTTCTAAAAGGGTCAAGATCGCCGTTTTTATATTATTGCCCGTTGTCGGGAAAACGCTCTCTCTCTCATATACGCACGTCCCAGGTAGCGCTCAAAAAAGGATCGCATCCCTGTCAATACTGGGCGAATGCAACGTTTTTTTACGGTAAATCGGGGCGTCCGCCTCGGAAACACCCCGCCTAAACGGTATGCCAAAGCCAGAGGAAGTCGAACCGGGAGGGCGGGGGGGGGGGGGGGGGGGGGTGCTGCACATGCACAGACGATGGGGCTATCCATTCTCATATCATACATATATACGTACGGTGATTCCGAAGCCACAGCAAAGGACATGTCCCAACGTTCTCTGTGTCAGTGTGTGGTGGTGGTGGTGGCGACATGTGTCATGCACCAAAGCCACGATAAAATAAATAATAAAAAACACCGCCCAAAGCCCCGATCACCACCCAAAAAAAAACAGAAAATAAGTAAAATGCGGCGTGTTTGTTGCTGATGTTATTGTTATTATTGTTATTATTGTTAATATTATTATTCCATTGGCCATCTGATAATGTGCAGCTCTTCAATCATACCGTTCAAATATATATTCGTATACTTCGTATCAATCTTAACTGAATACTTTTTCACAAACTTATACCAATCACGAATAATGCAGCCCCCCTTTTTTAATGTCTTTACCGACATCTAACCATATTAGTGGTAGTAGTAGTAGTGGTAGTAGTAGTAGTAGTAGTAGTAGTAGTAGTAGTAGTAGTAGCAGTAGCAGTAGTAGTAGTAGTAGTAGTAGGTAAATATATAGGTTTATGTGTGTTCCGTAGGTCCTATTTCCTAGTGTTTACTATGGTCCCCCGCAATAGTAGCCTTGCCGTCCGACATCATCAATGTTTATGTAGCATGATTACGAGCTTCAACAGTGATCACTCAGAAACACCCCCTCTCCCAAACAAGAGAACCATTCACTGGTACTATAGTTGGATGCGGCTCAGGACTTAAGAATATAACGTAAAGAGTGCATATTGAGAAGAAGGAGGGAGCAAGGGCAACAAATAGATGGAGTATTGTGGATAAAGCTTGGCGGGAAGTAGACATAGATAGGAGGAAGTTGGACTTTGCGCATATATAGGTTTCCTTTGTTTCCGTGGTTTTCTGCTTTCGGGGATATTATACCAGGTAGTTGTTAATATCATGTTTTCTACTATACTATTAATATTAATACTGCAGTATCATTATATGTTACGTGCTCTCTCCATCACATACTGGGTGTATGACTCTGTAGAGCTTTGTCGAGTCTATGTAGCAGCTGGATTGCTAGCAGGGTAGGTCTTGCCTGTCGTATATGGCATTGCATTGTCTGCTCTGCTTACTGCTCTGCAGCGTAGTATCTCTGTGTCGTGGTTTTGTGACCACATAATAACTGGTACCTCTCTACGATGAAGAATCGGCGCGGACACTGGGTGTGCTGGATGTCGACGGGTAGAAAGGAAGGTTCAATGTGAAGAACACACACACACATAGAGCTATATACACGCAGAAACATGACACATATTTTAATATCGGCCTGCACGAGCATAAGAGCTGTGTTGTGTGTGGCTTGTTATGCTGGTGCAGGCAGGCCGTATCTATCTAAACGTACACGTGGTTGGCGTGTGTCTATTCTGCGTGTGGCCACACGAAATGCTAATTATTACTAGAAACCCTTGCATCTCTACGAAGACAGTAGCAATACAAACCAAATAAATGATGACACTCTGGTCTTGAGCAAAAGAACCATTTATACATGAATGAATATGAAGACCAATCGGTCTTTATATTTACGCCCTTTGAGTGGTAAGTAAAGTGCGGCCTCATCACGGCAGTGTGAGCGTGCGGCGTCTCTAACAAAAACCTTGCACTAGGGGTCCGAATTAACAACTGACCCCGCTATTACGGGGGTCCATAGTAAATAGGACCAAATATTGGTGGTAAGAATAGGGAAATATATAGGTTTTTGTGTATACCGCAGGTCCTATTTACTACGGTCCCCCACAACCTAGAAGCCCTTGTAAAGTTGCTTCGTGCAGCTGATGGTGCTGTCTGTACTCGTCGTGTTTGCGATTAATATTGCTATTTTCTGTTATTTTTAGTTATTTTTGCCCGCCGACAACGTATATCGTATACCGCTTTGGGCGTAAATATATGGACCGTTCATACAGTAATATGAAGACTCAGTGGTACTTATGTTTACGAACAGAGTGGTGTACGAATACAATGTTCCAGTCCGACATAAAAAAAGGCCGAATATCCTCCAATCTAATAAACGTCATCACTGCAGTTAAGTACAGTAGTAGTAGTAGTAATAGTCTCTCTTCTATCACTCTGACTGAGCCAACAGCTAATCCCACTTTTTCTCCTTCTTCAAGGTCCCTCCTTTATTTACTACAACTGCTTCCTTCCTCCCTCCCTCCCTCTCCCCGTCCCCCCTTCCTTCTTTCCCTCCCTCCCTCCCTCCCTCCCTCCCTCCCTCCCCCCCCGGTAGTAGTAGGGGGGGGGGGGGGGGGGGGGGGGGGGGGGGGCGTTCCATTCGCGCGGAGCGCGATCGCTACAGGAATGGTCCCTCTATAGTGCCGGTATGCGCGTCCCTTTATAGTGCCGGTATGCACCAACCAACAATACCGGCACTATACGTAGTGGCAACCGGCACTATATACTCCGCACACCGCCACACTTGGTTAATCCCATCTGTGCCTCAGCGATTTCATACTCACTGCTACTATACCAGGTACTGTATAGCGGGCAGCCGCGGCACTACTGAGCCGGAACTATATAGGGACAGACCACTACTGTCCCGGTATGTCGTAGGCGAGGTCACACAGGGAAAAGGGGGCACAGCGTACCCCTACCCCACCCCCCCCGCCCCCTCCCGCCCCCCCTGTTTTTTTTAAAGGGCATATAGTATATGAGCGTATGCATGCTCGGAAGGGGGCAGATCGCCTACCCCCCCCCCCCCCCCCCCCCCCCCCCCCCCCCCCCCCCCCCC
>MEHQ01000511.1:216248-241670 GCA_008828725.1 Saccharina japonica | reverse complement strand
GGTGGGTGGGGTGGGTGGGAGGGTGTGATGGGTGGGTGGGTGCTGTGGCTGGCTGCGGGTTAGCAGCACCTACCCATAGCCGACGGTGCATGCATGTATGTCCTGTCAGCGTTCACGGGGGAATGTATTTACCGCGCCACAGCATCGACACATCATCTATCTGCGTCCCGTGAGTCGTGTACCTACCACACCTAATAATACTACCTGTTTTGACCAAAGAAGCACAACAACAGGCGGCTAAGAAACACGCGATGCGTGATTGTGAGACTTGAAGACTAACAGGTGTGGGGTGTGTTATTTTAGTGATGTTATATATACCATGTATAGTATCGCTACAGGCAGCATAGCTAGTCACACACTGAGTGTTAGATGTGCATATGATATTATATGTCATTTTGTGATGGTGTGTGTACAGACAATTAACAACATGTTGTTGGTGTTTGGTGAGGAAGATGTAGATTTATACGGCAGAAAAAGCTAAACAGTTTCTACGGGTACTTCTTCTACACTCTGCTTGCAGACAGCAGTAGTACCAGGTTCCTGGTAGACAGTATACACTATACGTATACACTCAGCACAACGAGCAGTTTGTTTTCTTTATGAGTGATTGCCAGTGCAGCTGCAACGTATGACACATGTATGTGTGTATGTATGCACTGTATGATCTCGTACACAACATAATACGCGCTGTACACATGTATGTATGATATGATATGTATTGTATTGTATACAACGCGTTTGTTGTGCTGTTTGTTATATAGTTATTATAGTTAGTATTGTGGCAAGGTGCGTGCGTGCGGCATGAATGCATGAGCTTCAACATGGTCGTTCGTTTTGTTGGCGTTGTTGTTCTTGTTTTGTTGTCGTCGCTGTTTAGTTTTTTTTACCGTTGTTTTTTTGCGTCGCGTTGCCGTTCGCTGATTTTGTATTGTTGTTGTTGTTGTTGTGTGTTGACCTGTTTTTACCGCGTGCTTTTGGTATATTTTAGCAGTGTCCTATGCATGTACTTGACACAAACAGTATTTAATAGTACACCCAACTACCTATCATCACCACATCATACCTGGTACATACCATATCATGCGCATTTTTTGTTTGTTATTGATAGTATGATTTTCCGAAAGAAAGAGCTAATATCACGGGGGAACATAGTAATCAGGACCAAACATGCTTAGCAAAAATACTGGAATATATAGGCTTTTGTGCACCTGATAGGTCCTGTTTACTATACGTATATATTTATAGTAAGTATGTATATATGGTTCCCCGTAGCGTAATAGGAATATAATATACCTGGTACCTGGTACGTACCTGATACCTGTGGGTTATATATATATATATATACCAGTATTTACGGCTGAAGTGCGGTACGTACGGCGCAATAATAATTTCCCTTTTTTCACCAAACAAACATGCCGCTCTTTTTTTTTTCGCCGATTGACTCTTCTTGCCCTACGACTTCTTTCGTCGCTCATATATACCACTCTCTGTCCCGAAATAAAATAAACGTTCTTTATTTAATATCAATGTACAAAAGGTGCTTATATTTCGAGACAGAGTGGTACTACATACCTGGTATTACTAGTAGTACCTGGTATGCATGTAAAGTATATATTCATACTCGTAGTTCAGCCAGACAGATCCATTGGAGGCTGGCGGTCTGGCAGCAGGGATCAGATCTCCCCCCCCCTCCCCCGTCTTCTCGATCCTAGGAGATATAGATGGCGTGGTCACAGGCGGCGAAACAGGAAGGGGGGATAAGATTATCAAAAAAGGTTATATGTAGATGTATGGAAACAACGCAATGGGCGCTCAATTGTTGGTGTCTCTATGAGCAGTAGGAACGGTGCTCCGTCTTGAAAGGGGTGCATTGTCAATGGTACAATGGCTTAAGGCAAGCAACAAATTAGTACCCCCCGCCCCCTCTCATGACTACGGCCATGCATGACATGAGTACACCCCGCTCCCTCATTCGACGCTGTCATCCTTACGCAAGAAAGTCCGCCTCACAAGCAGTTCTTAGTAGGATGCAGCTCACCCTTCGTGCGACTCGCCGAACACCTCACGGGCGCTTGGCGCTTGGTTGCAAGCAATAATGCCTGCCTGGCCGGTGGAAACCCAAGGCCCTGCATTGTATACAGGGATGCGAGGGTCTATCAATCACCATAGATGCATGCTACGCTAGAGGTGCACCATGTTTTTTCTGAGCTCCTCACTTAAGGAGCGTCATACCTCACCGAAAAAAACATTTTGGAGTAAAATAAAAGTGCTGCTGGATAAGAGATCTCATGACCGAAGTATACTCTGAAACATATTTCGTCACAANGTGGGGGGGGGGGGGGGGGGGGGGGGGGGGGGGCTCTCCTCTCACTTGAGGAGAGAGCTCTATTTATCACCCAAAACATTACCGGTAATTACTTTTTGGTCATTTAAGGCGATGAAAAATCCACCCCTCGCACAGATCAGACAGATGATGATTTATCTATCTATCTATATGTCTATCTATCTATCTATCTATCTATCTATCTATCTATCTATTTATCTATCTATCTATCTATCCATCCATCTATCCATCTATCCATCTATGTATCTATCCATCTATCTATCTATCCATCTATCTATCTATCTATCTATCTATCTATCCATCTATCTATCTATCTATCTATTTGTCTACAGTATATCATATATATATCCTTTAGTTCCTCACCTGCCGCGTTGTGATATAGATTGTGCGCAGGATCTGTATAGCTACAGATCCGACCCAGGAAACATGCGATATATAGATCATGCAGATTATCCGGGTCCTACCCGGCAACAACATGAGCTAGATCATACAGATCATACAAATCATACAGATCATACAGATCATACAAATCATACAGATCATACAGATCAGAAATATATATATATCTGCCTTGAAATATCTTGATGGTGGCGTAGGAATGATCTATATATAGATGATCTGTCCGAGGCGGGGAAATAATCCAGTGGCCTACTGACTGTACAGTATAGGGTAGGTATTGACATGATTCACGTTGTAAAGCATATGGATGGGAATACCACGATAATAAGGCACATGCCCTATAAGGCAAACGCCCTCTAAGGCATGCCCTCTATAAGGCACATTCCCTATATGGCATGCCCTGTATAAGGCATATGCCCTATAAGGCATGCCCTATAAGGCACATGCCCTATAAGGCATGCCCTCTGTAAGGCACATGCCCTATTCCCAGTGACTTTAGGAATATGGCACATGCCCTCTTGGGAAAAGCCTCACTAGAGGAGTACAGTATACAAATAGTCAGCAATGGTCAGTGATAGTCAGGAACAGTCAGTGATAGTGATAAGTCAGAAATAGTCAGTGATAGTCAGTAATAGTCAGTGATATTCTAATAGTCAGTGATAGTCAGAAATAGTCATTAATAGTCAGTGATAGTCAGTAACAGTCTGTGCTAGTCTTTGATAGTCAGTGATAGTCAGTAATAGTCAGTGATAGTCAGTAACAGCCAGTGATAGTCTGTGATAGTCAGTGATAGTCAGTAATAGTCAGTCAGAAAGCATTTGACCAAAAAATGCTCTTAAGATCATGTAGTATGTACAGACCCACACCGATGGTGCGTGGATGGAGCTTGGATGCAACTTAAGGTTTAGTGCAGAAAATAAGAGTACGTGGTTAGAAGGAAGGAGTGAAGACATCGAATAGATCAGAGTAGACAAGGCCCAAGCCGGAAGCATGTGTCTTGTGTGTTTTTTTTTCTCTTTCACGCAGCTGGATTGCTAACAGGGTAGGTCGTGCCTGTCGTATATGTCGTTGGATCCTCCGCTCTGCTTATTGCATTGCAGCGCAGTATCTCTGTGTCGTAGCTTTGTGACCACATAATAACTGGTATCTCTCAAGGATGAAGAATCCGCACGAACTGGATATCGACGGGTACAAATGACGGTTTCATGTGAAGAACACACACAAGAACACACACGTATGTACATAATAAGGCAGTAATGTTTGTGCAGAGAGCTCTTCTTTTGTTTTGTTTCTGTGTTTCTGTGTGGTTTTCTTTTTTCGGAGTGCTTATGAGTGATCAGTGTTGAAGCTCATCATGCTACATACACACACATTGTAGAGGAGGGCAAGGGAAATTATACTATTAACAATATAGTGTACATTGAGTGGATGGAATTAAAATTATTGGTGGTATTCGACGAATTGTGTCCTCTTTTTCTTTCTGAATGAATAACGCCCGGCACATTGCCGGAAGGCGAATTAAATTACAAAATACTATAATAATGTACCCCTATGTATGTATGTCGTATTACAGCACGCACATACATTCATTGATTCATGAAGTAGGTGAGCAATAATAATGCCCTTTTAGGGGCGGTGCTTTATTTTCTAAAGCCCCACATACATATTGCTTCCTTCGAAGGTGAAAGCTAATTAAAGTCTTGAATTCGTACTTGCATGTAATTAATTAAAGCCTCTCTCTAGAATAACACTTACAACATTAATTACATTGTGCCCTTGTAAAACGTCTCGCATTACGCTTCGCGGGTCGAATCACAATTATTGACCTAAGGCTAACCGAAGCAGTAGTACTATTAATACTCACTCTTTTTCCTCTTCTTACCGAGAGTGATTGCGCGGTCATCAGCACAGAATAGAGAGTAACAAATAAATGGAGTATTGTGGATGAAGCTTAGCGGGAAGTAGACATAGAAGGAAGGTGGACTTTGCGCATATATATATAGGTTTCCTTTTGTTTCCGTGGTTTTCTGCTTTCGGGAATGTTATGGGTGATCAACGTTGAAGCTCATGCTGCACATTGTCGGATGGCAAAGATGATGATAATAATAATAGAGAGTATGTACCTGGTATCACAGAACGCTGCACGCGGTACTACTACTACCACGACAACCGCCGCCGCGTGGTCAACCACTACTACTACTACTACTACTACTACTACTACTACTACTACTACTACTACTACTACTACTACTACTACTACTACTACTACTACTACTACTACTACTACTACTACTACTACTACTACTGTTAAAATGTGTGCCCTCTCCCGCCGGAGGGGGCTACGAGTATACAACATGAGAGAAGCTCGATATCTCACCCGGACATGACTTCCAAGAAAGTTTCTTCGCGCAAAAACCCGACGAAGACTTGTTACACTATTAATAGTATGAATAGGTATGCCTTACAGACACTATTCATATTAATGCACATGACGAAAAGACGCATGCATGCTACGCGGTAGAGGTGGCGCAGCATGTATTAGTGTTATTAGTGTAGTATGACATGCATTTTCTGACGGTGTCACTTGAGGAGCTTTCTCTACCTCCGCACCCCAAAAAAAAAGCTGATGATTTTGGAGGGAAAATAAAAGTGCTCGTAATTAATGTATATCGTGTCCCTCTCCGTTGTGTCTTAATGAATGAATGTCTTGAAAAAGTATGCATTTATTAATTAACCCTTATAGGACTGGAGTCCCGTTTTGGGGACAAATTACTTAGAATTAGTGTGGATTGTCCCCAAAACGGGACTGGAGTTCTAAAAGGGTTAAAACGGGTGTCCCTCAACATGGTGAAAACGAAATCAATATATATATATATATATATTATATCCCCCACAAATAGACACACACTTCCTGAATTCTACAGCCTCAGATTGTGTCCCCCTCATACGGGATGTACATCCTACATGAGGACATATAAAATCCGGAAGTACGCGCGATCGAAGTGTTACACTCAGCTAGCAAAGATGAGCTTCGACGAAATCCTCGAGCTCACAGCTGTTTTTTTTTTTTAAATTTTTAGAATATATGTATAATATGTACCATATATAATACCATCCTACTATACCGTTTTACTACATATATATATATATATACCCGACGAACAATCCCACGGCCTGGAAGTATACAGTATTAATAGTACACTGAAACATATCGCAACACAAAAAAAGAACGACGAAAAGTCCGACGAGTTTTGGGTTAACCCTCACAGGACTGGAGTCCCGTTTTGGGTACAAATCACTTAGAATTAGAGTAGTTTGTCCCCAAAACGGGACTGCAGTTCTAAAAAGCCCCACATCATTCCGAAAAAATTTCAGCCAAAAAAAGGTATACCTTATACCTCTACTATCTGTGTATATCATATCCTATTATTATAGCAGGCGTCTGAATCGAGCATACTATTCCGAGTGGTAAAGGTATTATTATTATCTTCGCCATCCGACAATGTGCAGCACGATCTTCAGCGTTGATCACTCATAAAATTCCCAAAAGCAGAAAACCACGGAAACCAAGGAAACCTATGCGAACAGTCTAAAAGTATCATATAATAGTATTCGGTCGTTGCTGACTTGAAGAGAGAGAGAGCTCAACCAACCGGTAAGACACTATACCACAACTCTGCACCGAAATATAAGCACCTTTTACTCATTAAAAATCCAATAAAACGATTCTTATATTTCGGAACAGAGTAGTGGTATATTATTGCCGCAGAAGAAGGCGAAAAAAACGCAACCTTTTTACGCCGCCAGTGTGGGATGGGTCGGGTCTCTCGGCCTGGAAGCAGGGCATCCCCTCCCCAGCAGTCCACACAATAACATCCCGCTCCTCTCTCCAATTAGCATGTTATAAAGGCAGCAGCGCCGAATAGAGTAGTAGACAAAGCTCGACAGCCGGAAGTGTATCAGTTAGCAGTTAGGTACAGAAGAAGTAGTGAGTAGATTTTGTACAGAGGGCTCTTCTTTTTGTTTCTTCCGCGGTTTTCTCCTTTCGTATAGTGCTTTTTATGAGTGATCAATGTTGAAGCTCATCATCATGCTACACATTGTCGAATAACTCAAGGATAATATTCATAATGATGATGCTATAATAAGTATGTATATACCCTCGATCAAACCCAAATAGCAACGGTGGGGGATGACCCCCCACACCAGAAATTAAATTAACTCATTGGAGGCTGTCGTCCATATGCAAGTCCGCCTCAGAGGCGGTTCTTAGCAGGATGCAGCTCACCCTCCATGCGACTCGCCCAATACCTCACGGCGCTTCGCGCTTGGTGCAAGCAATGTCTGCCTGGTTGGTGAAAACCCAACGTGCTCCGTCCCGGCATTGTAGGGATGCGAGGGTCTATGGTCATACGATTACGGCCATGCATGATATCGAGTACACCCCCCCCCCCCTCACTTAAACGTTTCTATGTAATCTATGGGAAAAAAACGTAATGAGCGCCCAACTGTCGGAGGTGTCTCTATTAGGAGTAGCAACGGTGCTACGTCTCGAAAGGGATGCGTGGTCAATGGTAAAATTACTACGGCCAGCAACAAAATGAAGTACGCCCCCCCTCCATCCTGATATCACGGCGCTTCGCGCTTGGTACTAGCAATGTCTGCCTGGTCGGTGAAAACCCGACATGCTCCGTCCCGGCATTGTAGGGATGCGAGGGTCAATGGTCATACGACTACGGCCATGCATGAATATCGAGTACCCCACCTGCCCCCCTCCTCCCCTTGTAATATATGGAAACAACGTTTTGAGCGCCGAACTGTTGGAGGCGTCTCTAGTAGGAGCAGGGACGGTGCTCCGTCTCGAAAAGGATGCGTGGTCAACGGCAAAATGACTAAGGCAAGCAACAAACGAGTACGCCCCCCCCCCCCCCCCCTCACAGGTACCTTGCTTCTATAACCGTGGTACCGGTATATATATGTATTGCAGGTATAGAGTATCACAGGTATGCGTATTATTATTATTATTGTAGTATGTATGTATGTGCTGCCCTGATATGACGAATGGCCAATGTTGTGTGTACTACTCCTGTGTCCTTGTAAAACTGTTGTATGCGCCTTGGAATTTGTCGGCGAAGAATGACGGGAGGGGGCTGAGATCATCGCCACAACAACAAACAGCTCCTTTTCTTGTTCTTCTTTCTTCTTCTCTTCTTTCATACCCGTCATATACAGAGCTACGAGTATATTTGCCCACCTCGTGTACTATAATATCGTACTTGTTCTTCCTTCTCCATCGTCTCTCTCCGCGCCATATACAATCAGCATCATTATCATCATCAATCATCATGCATGATGGGTGCCATGGATGGTGTGGTGTGTGGTGTGTGGTGGTCCTTTTTGGAGGAGTATAGAATATCTTTATACGTATACTCCTACTTACTACGTAATAAAATACCCTCATTCATACACATAATATCAGGTGTGCCTGTGTCTGTGTGTCTGTGTGTCGTCCACCATCCGCTCGTACTACTATTAATACTGTGCTAGTTAGTATGCTACAAGTAAGTACTATAATACTACTAAAATACTCTCTGTTACTCGTACCTTATTTCTACGAGTATACCGCACATACAAATGACACCTGTATAGCTATACCTATATACCCCCTGTGGACACACAGCAAGCAGCACAGCAGCAGCAGCACAGCAGCAGCAGTGTCCGTGTGCCAGCCCCGCGAGAACAAGTCATTTTTCATACCTCGAACCTGGAATAATCGGGCTCTCAGGACCTATCTATCGCGTTCAGGGGGCTTTACGAGTCACGAGTGATGATCGAGGCTGGCTGTGTGCTACGTATAGTGTGCTGTCAATATCATGCCACACTATATTATTACGTCGTATTATTAATAGTGATATAGTGATCTCTCGGTCGCTCGCGGTATCCCAGCCGCGTCGTGTTCGTCGATCGCGCCGCCGCCGGCGGCCTTTCGTCGCTGTGGGTTGTGGGTCGCCATCACCGTCGAGATCGTCTGACCGCTCGGTAATATAATTTGAATTCGTCGGCGGTCTTGGGGGGGGGGGGTCCTTCGTCGACCGCGCCACCGCTCGATCCACGGCGCCGTGGTTCGGTCCGCATCCTTTTGAGCGGTACAGCTCGATCGACCGCACCGACCGTCGTTGCTCTCTCGGTCGATCGACGTACAACAGACGCAAAATAATACCGGTGGTTGGTGGTATGTATGATATCTCCTTTTTGTATGTCGTGTATGATATATCGAACCTGTCTGTCGTGATACAATGATACGATAGGATACGATAGGATACGATATCATATGATATCGTTTATCATTTATCACACCTGCTGGGTCTGGGTGCAGAGGGCATCGTATGTATCATGTATACCTGGTGTGTTGATGATGTTGATACGATATCTTGATGCCTTCTCTCTCCGGAAGTTGTGTTGTTGTTGTTGTTGTTGCTGCTTCTCGGCTTATTGCTGTGCTGCTGCTGTGCGTGCGTGTACGCTTGTTGGGCTACACCTATACCTGCACATGATACGCATACTCGTATGATACATACGTGCGACTCGCCTATCATACCAACATCGCATACGGTTACCACACAGCACCCTACCCAATCGCATCGTCGACAAGAGCACGAGCTGAGATCCCCATGGATACGACCTATCATATCACATGATATCAATGGCAGCACTGATAGCAGCAGCACCAGCAGTACAAGCACCAGCAGATACAGCCATACGTAGATGGCGATACCAACGAAAGCGCAAACTTTAAAGCGACGATGTTCTTGTACGTTGTTGGCAGGATTTCTTCCCGAACGCAATGTATTTTTTTCAAAATTTTCGTCAGCCTGTCTGTGAGATGAACCGATTGAGTGATTTATATAGATTTTGTATGCTGACGTGGTTTTCGCCTGGGATTTCTGATAATTTTTGGAGGGATTTTTTGCGACTGGCAGAATTTCAGAACTCAAAGAGCCGCCGCCCCTACTTGGCATCATGCGTGTGTTGTGGCATCATATCACCTGAATTTTAGTGTACACGCCGTCCTCCAATCCGATCCAACGGATAAGCCACACAAGTGGAATAGTTAACTTTCAACAGCCACATCATCGTCTCATCGGCAGGCCCTCTTTCTTTCGCAGACGCAGTCAGAAACCTCAAGCTTCTTCTCCTCCCGGGTCTTGGTCGGAGGAAGTACACATACGCACTAAGCCCTACGCTACGGCTAACCCTCAACCGCGCCAACCAATTAAGGCTCCGCGCTCCGGCACACGACGCGCAGCTGCTTTTATATGGTGCTACCCCGATTCTCCTCCTCCTCCTCCTCTCACGCAGCAGCCAAGGCGGACCTCGATCTAGTAGTAGGGAACCAGCGAGCCAATACTACGATGCCGTCACAAAGAGGAGTGAGCAACGACAACAACAAGCAGGATGGGCGGAGATCGAGCTCGAGCTCGCTGCTCGGCGGCGGGGGTGCCGCCGCCGGCGTGGCGCGAAGCGCCTCGTTCCGGCCGAACTCGTACGAGGCGTCGATAGGGGGCGTGATCGCGTCCTGCCGGCGACGAGGAGGCATCAACAACATGCTCAAGACGTTGGGTATCTCCAAGGTCGAGCCGAATCGGAATATGCCGCACGTGAGTTTTTGCTGGTACTCTTGTTTTTTTTTTCGAGTCCTGTCTTTGGTGTATATACACTCTTTGTAGAGGCTGCGGCGCCGCTAGAATTTCGTGGTGCGTACTATTTTTCTCCATCATGCCATCTCTCATCATTTTCCTCTGTTTTTTGTTTTATATACTATTTTTGGTATATACAAGCAGGCTTGCTCTCGTAGAATTAGCAACTGGCCTGTTGTACTGCTGCTGCTGCTGCTGCTTCTGCACACCACGAGAAATGTCTTTTAGGTCCCTCCAGGAGCAAGGAACAACCTGTCTGTTTCGTGCACGAGTAGCCGGATCACCTCTCTCCTGCCCCAGAGCCAGCCGATTACTATACGAGCCGACCCGACAACAACGACAACAACAACTCGTGGCGTATACACGTTCACAGCGCAGGAAATCCTTCTTCCCGCGGAAGTCTGCTCTTTCTTCCCCTCAACACGCGTCGTTCTTTTTTTTTTTGCTCTCTCTTGTTTTGTGCTCCGCTTTTTTTGATGAGATGGTGCTGGATGAGATGACCAGAACATCCATTTGCTCGCTCTATTCTGTTTTTTTTCGAGTGTTTTTTTGTTTTCTTCTCTCTTGTTGTAGTTGTAGTGTCTCTTGTCCCTCGAAATAAATGGACGTTGCGAAGGCAAGCAAGCAAGCAACCATCTGGTTTTGTTTGTGTAGTAGTATGGGAAAAAAAAAAAACGAAGGAAAACATCTTGCGCTTGACGATTTTCGAAAGCTTCCCTGCGATATCATAGCGTGACAGACAGCTGCTGCTGCTGATGCTCTGCTGCGGCAGCATCAGCAGCAGTAGCAAAGTTCACAGCTACACTACAGCAGCACGGAGCAGCAGGCAGCATCTCTACAGCTGGCTGCTGCTGTTGTAGACCTAGCAAGAGGGCGGCGACAGCACAGCAGCAGTATATTCTAGAAAAGCAAAAGGTATATATACCACCAGCTGCAGTAGTATTATCCACAAAATGAAGCGAACTCGGCCAACTTGTTTCCGGTGCACAGGTGGATTGGATTTTTTGTTCCCTCTGCTTTTTTTTTTTCCCGTGGTGTCTCTCGAGCAGGCCCTCTCCCAGCTGCGCCGAGCCACGAGCCACCAAAATCAATTTGTTTTTGCAACCACTGCTGCTGCTGCTCTGTTGTTGTTCCTCGCGACAAACGTTTTTTTGGGCCCAACATCCCATTTCCTACCCTGCTGTGGGTGTATGGTTTGCTCTGCTGCTTTGATGAGCTTGCCGTGTACGTACGTACATCGTGCCGTGCAGCAGCCTATCGTCATATCGTCATCGCCATCATCAGCGTACCCGAGACCCGAGTACCGCCTGTCTGCCTATATAGCCGTGATGGCATCGCCGTCTGCTCTTTAACTTTTGAGAACTTCCAATCCAATCTGCTGGAGGAAGAGCAAAGAAAAAACTGTGGCAATATTTTTGCAGCAGTTTTTTTCGGCGTGTATAATCCCCGTGCCTCTGCCGATCTGACGTCTAAACTCGTACGATTAGACGAGTAGCACGGAAGCCCCAATATATTTTTTTTCGGTTTTGCTCTGCTCTGCTCCGAAACTAGAGTAGTTTTGGTTGATACTTTTTCTCACTCATCTCACACATACGAATATGACTTGAGGTTGACGAACGAAATTGGTGACGGAATTCATCCATGCAATTGCAATGCCAGGTCAACGTGGGCAGGGTGAACTCGGGCAGTCTTCACGGCCGAGCAGGCGGTGCTGACGCCGTGGGGGAGCAAGCGACGCAGCGCGTACTAGGGGTCTCGCTTCTCGGCGCGTGCTCGAGCAAGGGCTGCCCAACCAAGTCCGTTGAAAACGAGGATCGATATGTCCACGTGAGTTTTTTTTTTTTTCTGTGAAATCTCTTTTGTTTTGGATTTTGTTTTGTGGTTTTGGTGCATGCATACGTGCACGATATGCATTTATACTCGTTTAAAGTACTGCTGCTGTATATGTGGTTCGGCGTTCGCTTAGATGTCCCGCCCTTTGATGTTTTTGTACCGGTGGTTGTTGTCGCGCAAAATGAAAATTGTGGTGCATGTTGAACTACAAGCAGTACCGCTGCATGCTATGCTACTGCTGGCCGCTGCTGTCCGTTGGTTCGTCACGGGGTAGTTTCGAAAGTAAGGCGAGGCAAAGCACAAGGAAGAGCGAAGCATGGCAAGACAAAAGGCCTCGTATCATACTGCGTCTCCTTCGTACGTACGACCTGTGCCGGTGTGATGTTTATTTTTTGTTCGTTTTTGTATCACTCTGTTGCCGCACAAATAATCTGAATCTCAAATACTATCCGTAAAAAAAAAAGTCCTTAAAAAGTTGGCGATTTGCTTTCTGTTTTTTTTTTTGAGACATCATGCCGAAAAATAGATCTTGTCCGCAACGAATACTCTGGTCCAAGAGCCATCTCAAGACGCAATATTTTTACTCGTCGTCGTCGTATCTTTTATTTTTTTTGTAGTATTTTGCCAGGTGGTTGGAAAAGTTGTTTTTACTTGGTGCTCATTTCCGTTTCCAGTTCGCTCTTCGCCATTTGCCCCATTTACCCATGGACGATGAACGTCCCAACGACCATACCTGGTACACCTCGCGTTCCAGCATCCACTGGTACTGGTATCATACATACGTAGCCCTTTGCGCCTCACCCCCTACGTTACACGTTCTGCGTGCTGCTCTGTTGACACTTCACACTTGGCACTTTATTTTGTGGCCTCTGCTGAAATCGCGAAATCACGACGCACCCTCCGTACTGTTTTGTAGTTGTACATACATTCCCTGGTATCATTTTTTGTCGTATAGACAGATATTTATAGCAACAATCTCTTGTTCCTTTTGTTACCTTGATATTTCTACTGCTACTACTCTGTATGATACCTGCACGGACATCTCGCAGCCTGTATTGTACATGACATGAGAAAAGCGTCGCTGGTGTTTGCTTTACTACCAGTAATAATAATCTGCCTTGAGAACTACAGTGGTAGTACTCGTAGTACCTCGTAGTAAATGCACACACGCTTTTCGAGGCAAACTACTTGGAATTAGTGTAGAAACACGTTTTGCAGTTTGCCGTGCGTGGTATGTACGACGAATAGGTAACTTGTACCAGGTACGTACGTAACGCAAAGCATGTACAGCTGAGCATGTATTATATCATATTAATACTCACACGCGTGATCAAAACGTTTACGCACGTGGTATATATGGTGTGCGTGTGACAAAACGAGATGACAAGTGACAAGGTTCACGATCCTCCAGCAGCGTTTTCGCCACGTGGCTTGACCTTTGGCCTTTGGCCCCGTCTACTGCCCGCGATTTTAGCTGAGAGATCAGGCACGGTTGCATTTCATACGATACGCTCCGATACGTGGTAGAATGTCAAACTATGTAATATTCAAATATTCGAGCTTCTTTTCATCTTTTTTTCAACTTGGAGTGGCCAACTTACGATTCTTGTTGAATTTTGGTCTCGGAATACCGCAGGCCTCAGTAGTATTATACTCGTTGTATAGACATTCGTATACCACCAGGTATTAGACAGACTTCGAGTATTTGGTGTATAATCGTACTGCTGCTGTACCATTGCTTCGTACGCACAGCAGCTGCAGTAATTTTGCGCGTGAATCGCGTGAATGGTCGTGCGTGCATGTTGATGTAGCTGGTGGCGGTGATGGTGATAAGACTCGGAGACACGAAGCGTGTTCTCGTTTTTTCGTTATGTCTGCTGTCTCATGATGGAATACGATCTGGTGTGTTATTAGGTAAAAAAAAAAGCAGGGGTAACGAAAAAATACCATCAAACCGCTGTCGTGTACGTACGTATTGTGAGTGGTGCCTGCCTGTATCATGATCATACGTAAGGTAGAGCACTTCGTTCCTCTCGCTATCCTTTGTTGAGATTTTCTTGTTTGTTTTCCCCATTTTTCTGGCTGCATGAAGGATGCAACCCATACGTACATACGGCGTCATGTTTATATATACCAGGTACCTCGTATACAATATCCGCAAGAGTAGCATCGTATATACCTGGCACCAGTACGAACAGCGTACCTAATGGCCTGGTTAGGCAATACGCACGGCCGTATATCAGCGTACCGTTTTGATATTTGTATGAATAGGCAGCAATTCGTACTGCATCCCGACACTCCCACCGATGTTTACGTGCATACATACAAGGGGGGGCGGTTAATTGAGTTCTGACTGGAGTGAACATCTGCAACCTGTGTGTACGATACTCGTGTATCGTGTACTGACTGGTACGAGGCCGGTCAGCGATTGCCTCGTCCCCGTTACATATCATAGCGCGATGGCACCGCTGGCTCTCCACAAGCAGCAGCGTCATATATAGCAGCACCAGCAAGAAGGATACCAACCGCAGCAAGCTGTGCTTCTACGAATATGGATGATATGATACGACGAACTGCTTGCAGGAGGCCAGCCAACCGCTGTCCCTTCACGAACGAACCCGCCAAAAAAAAAGTTGTTGGTCCTTAAGAACCGGTCCCCCGTTTTTTGCGGGAAAAACGTACTTGGAATTAGTGTGGGATAATTTTTCCAGTTCTGAAAGATCGGCATTTTGTGTGTTGTGCACGGCTTTCTTGTGAATGGATTTTCGTCGTACATATTATAGGATTTCGACGGTACGCACGTGCGCGTGCGTGCAACATGACAACGATATGACGGTCGATTAAAATACCCCGATCCCATATTGACGTTGATGTTGTGTTTGCTCCACTAGAGATCGTTTTTTATTGCTTCGCTGCTGATAACCATCTGTGGTTGTGTTTTTTTTCTTTTTTTGCCCGAAAATGTCAAAATGGACAGCATTTTCACTTTCACCTCTTGACAGGGAGCAAACTCTGCCTTAAGCCTTTTGACGTAATACCGCTCTGTCCTGAAATATAAGCATCGTTTTTATTGAATATGAATGTACAAAAGGTGCTTATGTTTTGAGACAGAGTGGTATATGTATGCCTTGGATGGCACCAAGACTACTACTAGGTTTTAGTGAGGAACACTCGGCCCTACATACACCATGAACAGCGCACGTTTTTCGCCTTTGGTTCGCCATGTCTCCTCGGACATCTTCGCTTTTCCCTCTCTACCTTGTGACGCACCAGGAGGGGGGGGTACGAGTACGATTCGTGTACGATAAATAAAATGATACGTACCTGGTACGAATCATGTTTGGCTTGACTCGTTGGCTTACTTTTCTCTTCTTTCCTCGCCATCTACGTACGTATTCGGTATGCTCGCACCTCCATTGTTGTTGTTCGCCTTTTTGTTGTTTTTTTCACGAAATAAGACGCTGCTTACTCCAGCCGTCGACGGAAACGTCTATCTATGTCGTATATACGAACTGAGAGTTTTATTTCCAGATCGCCCCCCAACAAACGCACCAGCAGATGCTGGTACAAAACAACAGACTACGAGTATCTGTATCTCACGGGTGATAAGATGACCCCCCCCTTAAAACAATTTACGATATATACGAGTTTCTCCGAAAGTATTACAGGGGGCCATAACCGGTCGCCCCGGTGGTCTAACTGGTAGCCACGAAGCCTGTAGGGCCGGATGTCGAGGGTTCGATTCTCCCCATCATGGAGTTTTTTTTTCTCAAATGACACCAACTACTGCCGAGAGCGCATACTATACGTAGGGTGGGTAAGCAAAATTCGACGAAAGTTGACGAGGGAAGAAAGTGCTGAAATATTCTCGCGACAAGATTGTAAGGCAAGCACCGTACGTAGTGGGGGAGGAGGGAGAGGGGCCTACTTTTGTGACCCCGGATCTGAGTTACGACTACAGGTAAGGAGGGAGAAAGACGGAAGTGCGAAGATAATGAATGGGATGGAAAAAATAAAGAAATAAAAAAGGCGACCTACGGTTTACACAAAATCCTCTACGAATATTTCCCTGTTTTTTGCTAACAATATTTGGTCCCATTAGTAGGGTCCTCCGTAAATAGTAAACTAGGGGGGGCATAGATACACAACGAAAAATAGCGGCGTTGGGAAGATCTCGTCGAGATCTCTTTCCATAGTTAAGACGCACGCATCTCTCGCTCTCGGCGTTTGCCCCCCACACCTTCCCTGGTTGACGAGCAAATCACCTGTGTGTAGAAAAAAAAATCGTCCCAATAAGATATGTTTGTTTTTGCTTTTTGTGTTCTCCCTCGCCTTGCCCTTACCTGGCCTCTTTTTTTTCTTTCTTTCTTTCTTCTTCTGCTTTTTTTCTGTCTGCGACCATGTCTGCGACCATGTCTGCGACCATGCCTGCGACCGGTCTCGATATCAGGGCAAGATCAACCTCGATATGGGATCGCTGCTGGGCCTGCGAGGGAAGGGAGGGCAGAGAAGACCCGCAGCCAAGGGGGCGTCTGTCCGGTCCGATTCGATTGCGCCGTGTTGGGGCTTCGCGACCTTCGACGGGCACGCCGGTCCCGCGTGCGCCCACTTCCTCAAGGAGAATTTTATGGTGAGGACTCAGGAGGCGTGTGGGAGGGGGGGGGGGGGGTGGGGGTTACTTGATATTCATGAAAGCCGTAGTCGTATTACCTCATTTGTTGTCTGCCTCAGTCATTTGGCCATTGACCACGCATCCCTTTCGAGGCTGAGCACTGAGGGGGGAGGGGGGGGCGTACTTATTTGTTGCTTGCTTTTGTCATTCGGCCATCCACCACGCATCCCTTTCGAAACGGAGCACGGTGGGGGGGAGGGTATGATAGTCGTTTGTTGCTTTCCTTTGCCATTTGACCATTGACCACGCACCCCTTTCGAGACGGAGCACCGCGTTCCTACTCCTATTAAGAGACACCTCCAATATATGGGCGCTCTCATTACGTTTTTTCTTGAGCATGTTGGTGGGGGGTGGGGCTGTAGGGGGGGTGGGGGGGGTGTGTACTCATTCGTTGCTTGCCTTAGGTCCTTTGACCATTGACCACGCATGCATCCCTTTCGAGACGGAGCACTAGGGGGGAGGTTGCCTGCGTTTTACCCGTTGGTACGACCCTCTACTACGTATAAGGCGCGAAAAAGCTTACATATGTACTACATACTCGTGAATCAGAATATAGTACGAGGTCTCTTGTATATACAACAGCCAGCAGACACCGGTATCATACTCTGGTATTATCTGGTAAAAAAGTATACCAGGGGTATCTACAGTAGTATATATGAAATGCCAGGTAACGTTTAACCGAGGTCCCAAGTGATGAGGTAGGAAGGGAGTACGTGCGTGTTAAGTAGGTATTCCGTGTCGAGTACGTATACATCTGTTGTGTATTCATTATATACAGAGTGGTGAGTGGTGCCTGACCTGGTACAGAGTATAAGATATTTGGTATCTGCCTCTTGAACGAAGAGCCAGCAGTATCATGCCGCCGCCTGTCTGTGTGATATTCAGCTCAAAAACATGAACGGGGGGAGGGGGGAGAGGAGAGAGGACCCGACATGCATGCATTCGTCGATTTGCTTGTGGTCGCGGGTTTGCGGGTTCTTGCTCGGGCTTGCCAAGGTTCTCACGGTTGGTTTCGGTTCGCAGCGCAGCGTATCATACCATATGTACAACGGCAGTGGTAAAAAGACTGGCTTGACTGGCCGCCCCTGCTGCTATATATCTACGTAGCAAGATATGGGTATTGAATTTAGTTGTTGACGTCTCAAAGGTGGCTTGATGTGCCTTATGGATATATATCATGTTGAAGATCAGATAATACGTATTATATTATGTACGTACGTAGCGACCTGGAGATTGTCGACGCAAGAGGGCAAAATTGGTTTGGCGCGATGGGCATGCCTTCCACCAAACCTGTCATACCCTTTTTTTTTTTGTCATCCTCCCCCGATCACTACGCGTACTACGGCTGTGACCTGTGACGTACTCGGAAAGCTATTTTGAATTCAGTTCTAAAGAAATATCGCGGCGTATAATAAATACCATTTTATGTGTACGTACAAGGCTACTATTATACGAATTAATACGAATCGGTGATGTTGTGAAGCAGCAGTGCTTCTGACAAAAGGAGACACAAAAAGAATCTCTAAAGGAATCCATTATGTGTGTGTGTTTTTTTTTCTTTCTCCTATCCTCTCCCAAGTACCCCAAGACTCCTCCGTCAGGAAGGCGGACCACGCGCTGGTCCGGCCCCCCCTGCTCGCGGAGAGATTGCAGTGGAATCAAATCAGTGGAATCAATCAATGTCGGACAAAAGCCGACGTACACACCTACCTCTGACCTACACACACGCACAATATATTATCCCGTGATGATGCAGCTATTAAATATTAAATATTTTACAAAGTAGTCGTACGGTCGTAGTTTTATATAGTGAGCTGGGCTGCTACATTTCGTTTGTTCGATGGAACTTGCCGCGTACTCGCACCGCAGCTGTCTGTACTCGCACATTCATATGTTATGACTTAGCAGCAGCAGCAGCAGCAGCAGGAGCAGTTGCGTAACAAGTCTCGAGGCCACCCGACCGTCTGAACTTTGTTTCGCGCAGGGGAGGGGGCGTTTGTTTCGAGAAGAATCGCCCGCAAATAAAACTACGGTATACGAAAAAAATACAAAAATAATACAATACGTCCTCCATGCGATACATTACATATGGTATGATATGAATGATATGATATGATACCTGCGGTGCTTTTTTTCCCCAATGAAACGTGTTTCTATATTTTTGTATATTTATTTCCGGTGTGGTTTTATGTGTGTGTGTTTGTTTCACAGTTCAAGTACGTACTTGCACCAGCGCACGGCGGCAAAGTCTGCCAGGTCTGCGATATATATAATTGTAAAAAAAGCGTAACAATAAAAGCGTGGTGGGAATGTTTCGTTTTGTTCTGGCTCGTTCGAGTTTCCCCTTCCCATATACGTACGTACGAAGTCAGTACGAGTTGTAGTCAGTCGTACACGAGCGACTTGGAACTCTTGCCATTTTGGCGCTGCGTCGTTCGGCGTTCCCATCCGCCACGAGGCACCAGTCCATGGCATCACCACCAGCAGCTACACAAAAGAAAATTGCCATCAATGCCATTTATGGACGCGGTAAATTCGTAATTTTGGTAAAAAAATTTTACGAGCGAGACGGCGGTCTCATGTGACCTCAACAGCAAAAAACTATCAAAACTCGCGCGCTTTCCCGCTCCGACTCGGGTGCAAATAGAAGTGTACGTTTACGTCGTACCGCTTTGGTTGTCGTGTTGCCCTTCGCTCTTGAAAACGTCAACCAATGTCTTACGTAGCTTGAACGTCTTCGCCCTTCACCTTCCACCGAAAGTTTGCTCTCTTCGTTGTGCAAGACGGAGCACACGCACGTACGTACTACGCGCACGTACCTGGTACGTACTTCGTCCATACCGTACGACATATAATACAAGACATTACGAATTTAATAGAAGAATACCTGAGATTGATTCATATATACCTGGTATATACCTGGTATTATATCATATAATATGGTACATACAATGCCGACCGTATAATATACCGGTACGTACCTGTTGGAAAAAAAACAACATATCATACATACCTGTTGGCGGCGTCAAACGAAACCACAGCTATTAATAGCCTCGACGCCTAATTTTAACAAATTTCACGCCTTTGACGCCCCCCCACCCTTTCGTCCTGCCCCGATGTTCCTCCCCCCGCGCCTGCCATCCCGCCCCTCTCCCCCGCGCCTCCCCCCTCCCTTCCCGCCCCCCCCCCCGCTAAACAGGAGCACCTGCGAAAGACAAGCGGTTCGAGAAAGAGGCGGTCCGCTGCCGAAGCCAGCGCCCCGGACGCAGAGGGGAACGCCGACGCGGCAGCAGGTAGAGCGACGGAGAGGTAAGGCCGCAGCGGCGCGGCGGCGCGGGGGGGGGACCAACGGCATGAAGACAAACGGCAGCAGCAGCAGCGACGGGGGGGGGGGTGCGGGTGGTGATGATGAGGACTGAGACGAGGAGGGGCGTGCTGTGCGAAGAAGAGCCGCCGTGGAGGTCGTGTTGGCTCGACTCCTTACCGAAACGCTGGCGTCGTTGACGCGCGCGTTTGAGAAGGGGGCTCTGATCGCCGGAGAGGTGAGCGCGAGAGGGTGGGAGGGAGAGAGGGAGAGAGGGAGGGAGGAAGGACACAGAAGCAGAAACGGACACAGAACATAAAGACGAGAAGGGGAAGGGAATTGAGGGGGGGGGGGGGGTGGAGAGAGGAAGTGTACGAGTGTACCCAATTGTCATGCATGGATGACCCAGACCGTAGTCGTTATGACCAAAATAGACCCTTCGCTTCCCTGTATACAAAAATGGGGGGACGGAGGAGGAGCACGTCGGGTTTTCACCGACCAGGCAGACGTTGTTGTCGACATTCCTCACGTCTACGAGTATGTAACATGTCGGGGTAATATATGGTTGCAGTCAGTCTGCCAGGGGCCGAGTGTATCTACGTACGTACATATATAGGTTGGTTGAATGGACGCGTACGTACGTGTGCGTGTGAGGTAATCAGCGGAGTTTTATTTATTTATTTATTTTGCCTTCCCGATTTATCATCTTTGCCCTCCGCCTTTTCTCTTGTCCTTCGTATAATATGTATATATGCATAGTCGTAACTCAGATTCGGGGTCACAAAGTGGGGACTCTTTTCCCTCCTCCCCCCTTCGGTTTGTGCCTTTTGCGTTTTTGATCGCGAGAAGACTTGAGTCCTTTCTCCCCTCGTTGACTCGCGTCGACTTGCGGGTTTGCCTTGATCCTTGTTGGCTATTATTAATAATAGTAAGATGAATAGCGCGGTTCTGTGTGTTCTATCCTGTCGTATCCTGTTTCATGTCCTGACTGTCTGCGCTTGCTTTGCTTGCTGGCTGGCTCCGCTCCGCCTTGCTGTCTTTTCTCGCTTGCTTTCCGTTTTCGGCGCAGATTTCGGGTGCGTGCGTGATTTCCGGGCTGTACTGCGAAGGGGCGCTGGTGCTGGCGAACGTGGGCGACTGCCAGGCGATGTACCACGGGCAGGTCAAGAGCTCACCCGGCACAGCCGTCACCGCGCAGACGGTGAGCAGAACATTCGATCAATCGAGCCTCTCTTTGCCCTGTGTGTGGTGTTACAATCATTGGAGTTGTTGCCGCAGTCGGGTGGGTGTACCTTGTCTTTTCGGCGCGATGTTGTACGTACGTAAGCACAGGTATATAGGCGTTGCACGATGCCTTTTTTTTTAATTATCAGAGCCGTGTTTGGCAGCGCGGTTAGTCTACTTTAGTACGTATATGTGTGTAACGTGTATCATAACCCCTCACCATCAAGCAGCCACGTTCTCGGGGAACACACTACTAACTGTATACACTTGGAAATAGAGTTGATTGATGTTTTTTCAGAGGTGAAAAAAGGGTCACTGCTGTGTCAACAGTAAATATACGACAACCCCCTCCCCCCCCGCGCCCCCGCTCCTCACACTGACATCCATACCCCCCCCCACCCCACCTCGCCTCCTGCTCCCTCGGCCCCCCTCCCCCCTATCTATCGTCCCACAGACAATCCACGATGCTTCGAACCCGTCAGAGGTGGACCGATTTCTCAACGCCGGCGGGTTTCTGAGCTCGACGGGTCGTTTCCAGGGCGTCCTCGAGCCGAGCCGCACGGTGGGAGATGTCGACGTCAAAGCCGACGCTCCCAAGGGGGCCATCGCATCGTTCCCAGAGGTGAGCACCCGTTGTTGTCATTGTTGTTCTCCTGTTGTTGTTCTCCTGTTGTTTAGGGCTGGGCACTGGCTGGCTCAAGTCAGTAGCGATAACACTGTCGTCAAAATCAATCAGTATGTGTACTGGACTGCAGCAGTATACTACTACTGCTGCTGTCTCTCCTCTCTCGTTCCGGAACGCTTTTGGTTGGGTTTCTGTGCTATTACCATGGCGTGTTTCTTGGAGGTGTGTAAATACAAAACTGCTGGCGAATATACTGGCCGGGTCAACCAGTAGATTACTGCTGCCAGTAGTAGATTACTACTCTGCCAGTACACACTGAGCCAATGCCCAGCCCTACCTATTATAGTAGTTCGTGGCTAAAAATCTAGTCCGTGTGGCTGCAGGGTAAGGCTCCAAAAAAAAAAAAGTCTGGATGGATGGAGTAGAGTGGAAGAATTGTACTCGTACGACCTTTTTGTTGTTGTTGTCGTTGATTTTTCTCACATGATTTAATTCGTCGCCAAAAAAATCTCTAGACAGCATTCCCGTGGCGACCAGACAGGGCACAGGCTAAAAAGCGAAACGAAACTCTGGAGTTGTGGAAGAATATATACCTAAGGAAATATGAACGTATATATACAGACGATGTATGTATAATATACCAAAGTATGTACCAGGTATAATATACCAATCTGGATTGAAATAGAAGGAGCGATATAAGTCTTGATGTTAATGCGTAATCGCTACTGATATCTCCGGTCAGAGCGAATGTTTTATATATATATATATATTATATATACACAGCAGCAATCGGTACAAAACAGTTTCGTAGTGCATCGAAAAACTTGCACCAATCGGAGAGAGGTTCATTTACCGATCGATCCCCAGTTCACTTTTGTGCACCTGTGATGGCTTTTTTTCAGGAGGGCCAAGAACTGTTGTTTTACCCCGGTATGGTATGGCCTACATTTCTTAATATATTGCTCTCGTGTTACCAGGTGGGAGCTGTGTAATCTGCATGATCTGTAGCAGACGTTTCCTGGGGTGGATCTGTACTGTATAGATCTTAACGGTAGGCTAGGATCCAGATGATCTAGATCGTCTTCTGTCCCGATATACATACATACATACATACGTGAAAGTCTCGCCCCAAGGTCTACGTTACGTACGTACTGGTGTGGCATCCCACGTCCCGTTTTTTTTCATGCGCAGCAGTGGTGTGATGTGGCACAGCAGGTTCTATATATGTACCGGTATACACACAGGTCGTAATCTTGTTTTTTGTTTTTTTCCGTCGAGTAATTGTTGTTGAACAAAAACATTGGTAATTAGTTTTTCGTTTTTTCGTTTTGTCTTTTTGGATATGTACATAGTCCACGCGTTCGTTCTTCTTGTCTTGCCCAAAAGCGAGAGGCCACTCACTCACCAAGGGGTTATACATTCCGTGGAGCTTGTGGTCGCGTTTTTGACCGTGCGCGGCGACGGATCAAACCCCGGAACGCGCTGTTATGCTATGCTACTTGTCATGTCAGAATCTTGAATGGAAGAACGACCTTTAACCACCCCCCCACCCCCCCATTTTCCGATTTCAAAAACGATTCTATCAGTCTCATTCCGAGTATTTTTTTATCCTTACATGAGGTGGATACGAGTGGTTTAAAAACATGTACAATGAGTACTCGTACATACTGAAGTACACCAGGATACCCAGGTATAAAAATCCAACCAACCTACCAACGAAGCAACAAACCAGCCAGCCAACCACCAGGTGTATAAAATACGATCTGAGCCTTTCGATTTTTTCGTGTTTTTGCTCTCTCGCCTCAATTATTTTGTGTTTGTTCTTCCCTTGCTGCAGCTGTTCAAGGTGGACATCGCCAGCGACGTGTTCGAAGGGGAAGAGCGGTTGTCCGTACCCCCGTTCCTAGTCCTCGCTACCGACGGCATCTGGGATGAGACGTCCGCTAACACCGTTGTGGAAGAGGTGCGTCGTTAGTGCGTTGCTCCCGAAATATTCATTATAAAAAAAAAAGGGCGGCACAGCAAAAGCTTTTTTTTTTTTTTTCTTTTTGTGTGTGTTGCTTCTCAACAAAAACCGCTTTTTTTGTTGTTAAGGCTCTTCTTCCTCGAGGGAGAGGGGGCCGCTTATAGGACTGGAGTCCCGTTTTGGAGACAAATTACTTGGAATTAGAGTGGTTTGTCCCCACATCGGTACTGCAGTACTAAAGGGGTTAACAAGTCGGTTCAGAACTGCAAAACGTATCCGACACTAATTCCAAGTGTTTTGTCCCCCAAAATCGCGACCCCGGTTCTTGAGGGGTCAAGTCGTGTCGACTGACGGACTCCCCTGTTCTACTTTTTTCCTGGAAAAACGATGATCGATCCCACACTTCTACGTAAGTATTTTGTTTTCCTGACCTCCGACCTCTCCTTTAAAAGGTCAAGGACGGTATCGCGAAGATTCAAGCGCACAAGCGACGCTTCGCTGTTTCGGAGGGGCACCGACGAGACTTGTCGCTGGGATCGACGACGTTTACGGACGGGGAGAGCGACTCCGAAGACGAGGACGAGGAGAGCGAGTTTTGCGGCAGCGGCGAATGGGCCGAACAAGGGGTGAGACTCGTACGAAGTTTTTTTTTTATTATTATTATTATTATTATTATTATTATTATTATTATTAGCGTTTTTTTTAAATAGTTGACATTTGTTTTCTTTTTTTGACAAAATTAGTGAGGGTGAGATACGGTATGATGGTATTTATTTTATATCTATCTCGTATGTATATACTTCGTATATAGGTATTGTCGACGTCATTTTTGCATGCAGTTACTGGGGGTATATAGAGGAGATATTTATTTTGACGATTTGTTGAATCAAAATTAGTGACGGTGCATGTATGTATAAATATATATATAATATTTTTTGACGATTTTTATTGAACAAAAACTTAGACGCAATCCGGGTAGGTGTTTCCCACAGGTATCATGTAGCGGGCAACCGACACTATATAGGGACCACTACCTGTACCACTGTTAGACTACAGAGGTCGGTGACTAATGCACGCTACGAACCCGTCTCCCGTCCCCCCCCCCGCGCTGCTGCCTTCTCTTTCGCGTTTTTTTTTTTTTTTTTCGCAGATGGATCTCGCCGAGCGAGTCGTTTCCCTGGCCAGGGGGAGGTACGATGACGCCACTGCTCTTGTGGTTGTTTTTGAGTAAAACAAACCCCAACAAAAACCGGGGGAAAAGGTTTTGTCATCTCGTCATTCGTTGGTCGCGCACCGCCAGACGGTGTAGTGTCAGGTTAACGTTGCATCGAGGGGGGGAGGGGAGGGGGGGGGGGGGG
>MEHQ01000511.1:160796-204420 GCA_008828725.1 Saccharina japonica | reverse complement strand
CCCCCCCCCCCTCCCCACGCCTTACCCGCCGCTTCGAGTTTTTTTTTTTGTTTTCACCCCATTTATTATCTTCGCCCTCGTTTTTTGTCTCTCCCTCTTAGTCGTATAACTCATACCCGGGGTCACATAGATAGTAGGCTCCCCTCCCCCCTCCCCACTACGTTATTATGCTTAGCTTGGGTAGGTCCCCAGAGATTTGTTAAGAGCTACGGACTATAATAGGCACGTACGGCCCCACACATACGAAGACCAAAGACCCCCTGCTGTTGTTCTGAAAAGGGGGAGAGAGTGTTACAAGGCGTAGATTGGGTGGGTGTGGACGCGTGCGACGATAGAGGTGTAGGGTATAAGGTATTGTTGTAAGGATTACCCTGTGCTGGGTAATTGATCGATCTTTTACCCCTATAGCTCAGCAGGTAATACCCTCACATTTGACGTCGTCGAGGACACGGGTTCGAATCTCACTTCGAACGTTTCTTTTTTCAGAAACGCTTGCGCGTGCGTCCCCCAAATGACACGTTTCCCTGGTTCCCCAGGTATTGAAACGAAGCGGGTAGGTCAACGTACAGCCGTATACGGTACCGACGTCCCAAATACCCCGCCGTTCAGAGGGGGGGAGAGTGTTATAAGGATTACCCTGGGCTGGGTAACCGATCGATCTTTTACCCCTATAGCTCAGCGGTAATACCCCCACAGTATACCTTTTTTTGGCTTGAAACGTTTTTCTGAAGGACTCGTCGTCGTGTGAGGGGTAGTGGATCTTTAAAATGGGGGTTTTGTCTTGGTAGTAGTATGTTGACCCTCAGATCGAACCCTAACCCGAACCCTAACCCGAACCCTATGCCGCCAGTGGTCAGTGCTTGCTTGGCCAATCAGAGTGCCTAATTAGCTACCTTATAGGAAGATCCACTAACAGTGTTTTGTCCACTACTACTAGTCTTGTGTTGTAATACCTTTTATTATAGTGTACTTTGGTCATGGGACTGTCTGCATAATCGGGCATATATACTCGTAGCACTATTATCTTCCTCCAAAATCGTTTTTTTCGGTGAGGTATGGAGCTCTTCAAGTGACTGACCACCCTCTTGATGCACCTTTATCGTATTAATTGCATGCGTCTGTGAATGATGTACCGTATTTCCGGTCCGTTCCAGGGGGGGGGGGTGGGTGTACTCATATCGTGCACGGCCGTAGTCGTATGACCATAGACCCTAGTCTGTTTCCAAGTACTTTGTCTCCAAACGTAGGGGGTGCACAGACAACAGCTTTACCTCCAGCGGGGCGGTGTTTGCTCTACTACTGCTGTACACTGGCAGGCTGGTACTATTTATTGTCTGTGCAAGCACCGTATGAACCAGCTCCCTCCCTCACTTCTCACCTTTCATCTCAACTCGTAAGCGCGTTCTGGTCCCAGTTCATACGTACTGCGTAACATTATGATAGAACATCAACCGCCAGCCGCCAGCAACGTTTGTATACGTACGTACGCACCACAGGTACTTACGAGGTCAAGACGAGGTAGGTATATACTATTGACATCACAGGGCAGACAGATTTATGATCTGTGTGCTCTGGCTCATGTTGCTGGGTGAGAACCGCGCTATCTGCATTGTCTAGCACATACATGTTTCCTGGATTGGAACTGCACTACGTACACAGATCCTCCACAACATCTCATAACGGCTACGACGTACGTAGGATCTAGATGAGATCTACAGCGGTAGGCGGTAGATCGTCTGTCCGATTGTGTTTCATGTGGGCATCTACGAAGAAAAGGCAAAAAGCGGCGAAATCGAGGCTTCGTAACTCCCTTCCTGTAAACGCCTCGCAGGACTTGGTGCAACCGCTCAGGGAGGAAGAGAGCTCAGAAGGCATCTACTGAGCAGGTGACTGGCACTCAGGCTCTAGCTGGTTCGCGGACGCAGCCACCATGCAGGTACTTCACTTAGTTTCGGCCTTGGTGTTGTCAGCCCCGTTTCCGCACAGGCTGTTGGTTGGGTGCAAACTTGTTGCGACCGCACGTCCACTCCACTCATCGCTGACAGTATCAACTACTGCTGTCCCTAAGCTTGCGTTGGCCAAGTTTGAACCACATGTGATTGCCTGGCACTCGTGAACACCACCACCCAGTGACGGTCCAAGAAGCCTCGCAAGATGCTGGTGCAATGGGTCATGCGCCCCTTGCAGGGTCTTGTTGCGTGTCCTCGTTATGTGACTTTGGGGTTTGAGATGTATCATAGCTAGCTGCCCTGTATTATCTCAAACCCCAACAAAGCCACATACCGGTACCTCTGGTACAGCAGCAGTACGAGTACGCGTATACCCGTACTCGTACAGCAGTTGTCGTTGATGATGCTTTCCAGAGTACGGTTTGAGGTCATAGTCCTCGTACTGCTTTAGGTTCGACGACGAATGCCGTAATACCAGGGTAAGCGACAGAGTAGAAGGTTAAGGTTCCCCTTCGGGACGCAGTTGACTTCGAATCCCGGGGGCGTCGCAAGTTCATTAGGGGGGAACACAGACGACGTCCCAATGATGTGGTATTATATCATACCAGAGTGTGAGCCAAGTGTGAGCTTAGGAGAGGTTCGCTGGTGTTGCACCGCTGCTGCTGCTGCTGCTGCTGCTCCTGTTTGTTGCATGATACGTTGGACCTGTGGATGAACTGGTGTGAGCTGTGTGCCCGGCTGCTGTTGCACACCCCGCTTGTGCCGTATACGGGAGAGAGCGAATCGCCAGCAAACGCGGACGTTGCGGCGTCGGTTGCAGCGGTGGTACATAGAGCTATGATAGAGCCCTTGCGGTGTGTTTTGTTGGTCTGTCTGTGATTTCGTACACCTTCCTTCCTCCCTGTACGTTACTGCTGTGGGCTGTGGGTCCCTCGTCCCTTGTGCGACGACAAAGCAAACAACAAGCAGATGATATGATATGCACACGTATATACAGCAGCAGCAGTAGTACAGCGTACAGCAGTGGTTTCTATATACATCCCCGTATATTTTCAGCTTCGTACGGGTATTCCGTAACAATATCGATGCACGTCTGTTCGTCTGTCTGCCTCTCTGTCGCTGCGGCGGCTTCACGAAACGCCAGCAACAGCAGGCGGAGGTGTACGCACACAGCAGCATAATGTAGTGCCTGCGCCCGCCCACGTCCCCGTGTAGGCGAAGAGCTTGTTCGCGAATATGGTCGAATGGTCGGCGATCGAAATACGCACGCACACACACACACGACTTGGCGTCGTCGCTGGACGTGCCCGTTCGTTTTCTCGTTTTTGTGTTTCGAACATATATATCATAAATGCGAATAGCAGATTAAGTAATCGCGGTGCGTAGTACGTATTGATATAAGTATAGCTGTATCATATATACGTACACTCGCTTTTGATCAGGGCATTCCCGCGCTTCCTGTGGTCGTCCGGGGACATCAGGGGTACGTCCCCGGGTTTCCTAGATCCGGCTATTAGACCGTAAGAAGAGTCCTCAGTTTTGCCTGAATGAGAAGTCACACCCCCCCAACGCCAGAACCCCCGAAAACGGAGAAACAGAGCGCTTTTTAAGTGCTCTTACACTCGTACTTGGTGCATACGACTGCATGTACTAGGATACCGCATGGCGTAACTTGGTGCCCCATTTCCGTCATGTGTCGTGCCTGCCTTAGGCGCTCGTTTCTAAAACGAAAAAAACAAAACAAAAGATAGACGTCAGCTGCTGTGAGCTCGACCGCTTTAATGGCCGAAAACTCATATTTCGCGTGTGTGTTCGTCCGTTTCGTTCGTTCGTTTGTTCGTTCGTTCGTTCGTTTGTTTGCTTGCTTGTTTGCTTGCTTGCTTGCTTGCTTGCTTGCTTGCTTGCTTGCTTGCTTGCTTGCTTGCTTGCTTGCTTGCTTGCTTGCTTGCTTGCTTGCTTGCTTGCTTGCTTGCTTGCTTGCTTGCTTGCTTGCTTGCTTGCTTGCTTGCTTGCTTGCTTGCTTGCTTGTGTGTGTACTCGTACACTATGATGTTTCACGTGCTTATGACTTGCCTCCCATCCAATGTGGGGAAGAGCGACGACATCATCTGGCAGGTGGTGAACCACCAGTTCTGCTCCTTCAAGAGCAAGATCGCCAAAGAGCAGACGTTCTGCAGGTCAGATTCGAATGCTTTGTTGTGCTTGTGTGCTTGCGTGCTTGCACACCCTCTCGCCCCTTGCCTGTCGTCTTCAGGTCTCGGGAAAAAAACGACCACCACCGTAATCTGCTACTCTCCTAGTCGGAGACTTGATTCGTTGGGGAGGGGGGGCGTTCTGCTGCATGCAGCCTGCACATACATGTAGTCTTACCAGTGTACTGGAGTAGTCTATACCCGTATTTAGGACTAGTAGTCTGAACCAGTATACTGGACTAGTCTAAACCAGTACACTGGAGTATTCTACACCAGTATACTGGACTAGTCTATACCAGTATACTGGACTAGTCTATACCAGTATACTGGACTAGTCTATACCAGTATACTGGACTAGTCTATACCAGTATACTGGACTAGTCTATACCCGTATTTAGGACTAGTAGTCTGAACCAGTATACTGGACTAGTCTAAACCAGTATACTGGAATAGTCTACACCAGTATACTGGACTACTCTATACCCGTATACTGGACTATCAATAGTCTATATATACCAGTATGTTTTATGTCCCGGCTTTGTTGACTTGACGCATTCGCTTCTTTTGTGTGCAGGAACGAGTACAACGTGACCGGGCTGTGCAACAAGAGCTCCTGCCCCCTGGCAAACTCTCGCTACGCGACCATCCGCGAGCACGATGGCGTTTGCTACCTGTACATCAAGACCATCGAGCGCGCCCACACGCCCAAGAACTTGTGGGAGAAGATAAAGGTGAGTTTGGAGACGGCGAGACAACTCTGTGAGATGAGATGGGTAAATCTCCCCCAAAACTAATATTTCGCAAGCTTGGTGTATGTAATATTTCGATCGCGCTACGATATATACCCTACGTAGCGAGCTGGTGATAGCTTCTTTGACATACATCGGAGTTCGTGAGGGTTTTTGTAGTGTGGTTCTTGGGCCTTAACCCTTCTAGGACTGGAGCCCCGTTTTGGGGACAGATTACTTAGAATTAGAGTGGGTTGTCCCCAAAACGGGACTGCAGTCCTGAAGGGGTTAAGGTAGCACACACACCGGACAGGTCATCACCGATCCCCCCCCCCTCCATGATGTATACAGATCTTTCAGGGCAGATGATCTGTATGATCTGTATGATCTGTATGATCTGTTTGATCCGTATGATTCGTATGATTCGTATGATCTGTATGATCTGTATGATATGTATGATATGTATGATCTGTATGTTCTGTATGATCTGTATGATCTGTATGATCTGTATGATATGTATGATCTGTATGATCTGTATGATCTGTATAATCTACAAGGGGGGCTTCGCCGCGGCGGGCTGACGCCCGCCTGCGGCTTCGCGCAATTCCCGTAACGGCGAAGAATAGAGGTAGGAATACTAAAAAAAAAAGCTTAATTAGGGCGAACAAAAGCGAATTTACTGCCAAGGGGTGTACAGTAGTAATACAGAACATCTATAATGAGAAACAATAAATATAACCCAGGCTGGGTTTCTGTTGTTTTTTTCCAGAGGGTGCGTCCTACACTAACTTCATAGAACGGTTCCCGAATTTCTTATTTCCTTGGAAATATTAGGCTGGGTTATTATCACTGTCCTGTACTGATCTATTTCAACAACAAATTCTCATTCGTACCGTACGAGTATGTATTAATATTTATTAATAATAAAAACGTATTGATGGTAAGTGATACTGTATCGAAGAACACCTGGGGTGGCAGGTGTGTACAATGACGAACAGCAGCAGCAGCAAACAACAAACAACAGAAGGCCGTTTTAATTTACATATATATACATACACGCATATACAGAGAGAGCCACATGCACATACCTGGTATTATATACGCACTATTAACAGTGGTACCCCGAACCATGCCAGGGCGGGGCCGGTATAATAGCGGACAAAAACAAAAATGCCAAATAATAACTGGGCCACGATCCGCACCCTATGATATAACGCAAAATGCACTGATCAGGCAAGTTGACACACGCAGTCAACCACGTACTACCAACCGACCCACCGAAACCCGCCCACCCACACCCACCCACCTACTCACGTACTCACCCACACCCACTCACTCACACCCACCCACCCAACCACCGAACCACGTACGTACGTATGCGTACGCACCAACCGATCGACACACGCACCAACCGATCCACCCACCACCCACAATAACAACAACAGCAGTGTGGAATCAGTATACAGCAGCACCAGTACATACAACAACAATAGTAGTAGTAGTAGTAGTAGTAGTAGTAGTAGTAGTAGTAGTAGTAGTAGTAGTAAATAGTAGTAGTAGTATTAATAGTAGTAGTAGTAGTAGTAGTAGTAGTAGTAGTATATAACCCATGTACAGCAGCAACAGCAACAGCAGCAGCAGCAACAGCAGCAGTCCAGAAAGTATAGCAGCACCCATGTACAGCAGCAACAGCAACAGCAGCAGCAGCAACAGCAGTAGTCCAGAAAGTATAGCAGCAAGTACGTAGGTAAAGCGAACAAAAACAAAACGCCGGCATGGATGCGCAGCCCTTGTACGTACAGCAGTGGCCCTTTTTTTTCGGTCTATTTTATTACGAAACTGGCATAGTCGTGAAGATCCGAAACGCCATCATCACTACCGAAGCGCATTAAATAATAAGGATTTAAATAGTACCGAGGTGAGCATACTTGTACTTCGGTACGACGAGTATATAACTCGTATGCTATGATACGATCGAGCAGCATCAAACTATTACGACGTACGTACATACGTACATACTACAGATCATACATATGACACTATTAATAGTACCGATACTACTGCTGCTGCTGTTGTGTACGAGTATGTATGTCGAGATGTGTACTCTATCCCGGTGCTTGTTCGCACGGCGGTACGTTCGTGTATCAGAGGTATAAGTACGTCGTACTCAATACAAACCAAGTATCAAATCGTCAACACAAACACGGAATCTTGCAAATCTCGGATCTTGCGTGCAGATCACGGGATAACTATAAAAGAAATACGAGTACGTACGTACGAGTATACGAATACCGGAATGATACTGCAGTAGAAATCGGAACCACTATATTTCAAGAAAAACAGCAAGCTCTCGATGCACGTTGCAGCGTGCACCGCCCGCATGCTCACGCCCCACGGGCGCACGCGAGGCCCTGCCCGGTACAAACCAGGCCGGCGGGCACGTTAACCGATAAACCGCCCGAAGACGTTCACCGCCTCACGAGAGAAAGTCCCGACACGCGCGCATGCGGCAGATATTTTCGTGGGTCTCGCGAGGTCCAAAACAGGGGGGTATCATCCCGCAAGGGACTGACTGTCAGAAAATTTGGCGAGCCTGTGACAAAGAGGCAAGAAATCCTCAAATGAACGTACCCCCGTGAGCCTAGAGTTGGGCACGGCCGAGACCGCCCTTGGCAGAGTAGGCAGGGCAGGGGTCGGCGAGCACGATGAGGGAGTTGCGTGCCGCCAGATGGTCCTCATCGCCAGTTATCGCGAAAAGGGCAAAAATCTACGTCTAAGAAAAGCTGTCGAGCTCTCTCCGAGCAGCAGCTGCAATTTTGTACATGTATTTATATGATCTGTATGTTCTGTATGATCTGTATGATCTGTATGATCTGTATGACCTGTGTGGTCTTTATGATCTACTGTAGCTCCTGGTGCCGGGTGGGAGCTGTATAGTCTGCAGGATCTAGCGCACAGCAGTGCCTGGGTTGTATCTGTGCTATCTATACGTATATCCTGCATAACACCTCATAACGGCAGGTTAGGATCTACTAGGGGGGACCATAGTAAATAGGACCTATTTTTACTATTAATAACACCATTTGGTCCTATTTACTATGTCCCCCGTAATAGATGATCTGGAAGATCTAGATCGTGATCTTGTCCGGTTTTTGAGAGGTTAAGATTCTCCGCGACCGTTTTTTCTCGCGCTTCCATTTTTTTTAATGTTGGCAGTACTACAGTAGTAGTGTTAGTGTTGTACGTATATATCATATGTACGAGTACGAGTAACATTTCCCACATCCAGGAAGGTTAGGCGAGGTTTCTTGTATAGACTGCTGAACGCTTCACGTAGAATTTGGACGTCAGCCCCTTTTTCTTTTTCTTTTTCGTCGCTTGTGTTTACGAATGGTGCATTTGTGTGTGTGCCATGCTTCCTATTGGGTGCTTGTGTCCGGGAGGCACAATAAATGGTAATTAAATCATCCTTAAATAATGTGCCAAGTTTTTTTTTTGGTTTGCTGCAGTGATTGATAGCAATCGAGGAAAAAAGGCGAAACAGCAAGTTGAAACAGCAAACCCAGTTTTGCGCCATTTCTCCGGGTTTCGTACTCTATGAACCCCCCCCCCCCATGATTTCCGTCCCCAACATGCTTATCTGATGTTGCTTATACAAAACGTGCCCTGTGGTTTTGTCGAGTGTGCCTAACTTGCATCATTTTTGTCCCGTTTGTTGCGCTGTGACGGCGCTATCATACCGTGTTGTGGGTGTCCTATTTTTCGCGTCTGTTATTTGCCGGGGGTTTTGCTCGGCAACGACAGCTGTCGCGCAACTACGCGAAGGCTTTGGAGCGAGTGTCTCGAGAGCTGGAATTCTTCCCGAAGCACTTGCAGCACAGGAGCAAGCAGCGCCTGACGAAGATCCACCAGTACCTCATAAGGATGCGGAAGCTGAAGCTCAAGGCCAAGCCCAAGCTCGTAACCATCAACCCCAAGGTCCGTTTTTTTTCAGTTTTTTCTTCTTCATTTTTTCGTAGATATATGTCGGATATATATTTATTTATTTTTCACGTTCCTTGTTGATGGGAGTTGCTTGTCTCGGAAGCTGAAGCTCAAGGCCAAGCCTAAGCTCGTACCCATCAAATCAACCCCAGGGTCCGTTTTTTTCATTTTGTTTTTCCTTCATTTTTTTTCCATTTTGTTTTTTCACGCTCCTTGTTGATGGGAAAGTTTTTTTGTCTGTACGTTGGGGTTGACGAAGGGAGGGCTTGTGTAGAAATGAAGGCACGTGCATACCGTACGTAGCGGAGAGGGGGGAGGGAGGAGCGAGCGCCCGCTAGCTGACCCCGGGTCTGAGTGACGAAAAGGCGAAAACTGGAGAAGTACGGCAATGGCAAGAGATGGGGTGGAAAAAAAATGGGGAAAAGAAGAACGGTACGTACAGGGTACCTACCAGGTATAGAGCTCCTCAAGTGACCACCCCCAGAACAGAACACGGTGCACCTCTAACGTAGCATGCGTCGAGAGCCGTAGAATCGGCATGATTTATATACGTATGTAGCGCATGCTTCCTGTGTTAGGGCCTGTACTATTGCTGTGTGGAGGTCGTGCACAACCTGTCACAACGGCAGACGAGGGACTAGATAATCTAGACCATGATATTATATGTCTGTAGATTGTCTAGACCATGATCTATCTGTAGATGATCTACATCATGATCTACCTGTAGATTATCTAGATCATTATCTATCTGTAGATGATCTAGACCATGATCTATCTGTAAATGATCTAGATAATGATCTATCTGTAGATGATCTAGATCATGATCTATCTGTAGATTATCTATCTGATCCGCCCGAGGGGTGCGAGCTTCCGTCCCATTCTAGCCGCATGTTTTCTTGTATTTTGTATTTTGTATCTCTGCCTGTGCAACAGTTTCATCTGATACTTGCATGTATACATACTTCGTACATATTGGTATACTTTTGTTTTTCCATGTCTATTAAATTTGTGTTTGTGCTTGGTGTTTCCCCCCCCCCCGCTGTGTGCTGCAGGTCGAAAAGCGCGAGAAGATGCGAGAGAAGAAGGCCCTGGTGGCCGCTAAGCTGGAGCGTTCCATCGAGGGGGAGCTGCTAGAGCGGCTAAAGAAGGGAACGTACGGCGATATTTACAACTTCCCTGAGGTCCAGTACGACAAGGTGTGTATGTATGTATGTAAAAACACCCCGCATACACCCATGCGCGTTATCCTTGTGTGCATACGTACATACTTACAAGCAACAAAAAAAGCAGTACCTGTTGTTTCTACGGGAGGCCATAGTAGTAACCAGAACCGAAATTGGCGTGTAAGCATATATATGGGAGTCACGGAACTCCATCATGCTTTCCTCCCACGTCAAGTGACCCGCAACAGCAGCGGCCAAAATACGAACGAAAAAACAGAACGAAATGCGGGGGAATACACAGCAGTAGTACGTACGTAATCATAATCCGATATGGAGGCAAAATTATGATGGCGGTGTCACGAGACTCCACGCTTTCCTCCGTTGTCAAGTGAACCGCAACAGCAGCGGCCAAAATACGAACGAAAAAACAGAACGAAATGCGGGGAATACACAGCAGTAGTACGTACGTAATCAGAATCCGATCGTATGGAGGCGAAATTATGATGGCGGTGTTCTCGCACGATTAATTGGGTAATTTCCCGGAAATATCTCCCCGTGATCACAAGACTTATATATACGTAAAACCAAAAAGCGTCTCGTTTGAAAAAAAAAAACAAGTGTTTGGTACAAAACAATAGGCGCAGGCGTTTTTACAAGTACGATTTTTTTGTACACAGCACGTAACTCGTCAATGCTTGGTATTTAATGGATACAGCGAACACCGTTTTGTAACCATGTTGTGCTGCTGTGAGGGAGGGTCGCTCTCTTTTGATTTCGGGCATGCTGGTGCATCGTCCCAACGCCATGAAGCAGCGAGACTACATACCTGGTACAGACTCTGGTCCTCAAGAGGTGGTACCAGGAACACTCCGACTTGCCTACGTACACGTATTAGACTGCCTGTGCCGCCGTTTGGCCCTCGATTTGTTTTTTTTGGAACGGCTATCCTTCGGGTGGTGTGAGTCTTACACACGTTGCATGCTTCGCGCTGAGACTCACAGGGAGCATGGGCTTCAACGTTGACCACTCATAAACATTCGACCCCGGAAAGAAGAAAAATGCAGGGGAAAAGCGAGCGAAGAAACCTACTGGGCTACAGTAGTCTATTTGACTACTACAATAGCCTATTGGACGACAAAATAATATTGGACTACAAGCAGTATCCTGTTGGACTACAGCAGTAGCTTCAACGTTGATCACACATGAACATTCCACCCAGGAAAAAAAAAACGCCAAGGAAAACCAAACAAGGAAACCCATTGGACTACATTAGCCTACTGGACTACTACACAGTAGCCTATTGGACTACTACAATAGCCTGTTGGACTACAGTAGCCTATTGGACCACAGTAGGTTCAACGTTGTTCACTGATAAACATTCCACCCCCGAAACAAGAAAATCATGGGAAATCGAAACAAAAAGGAAATATCTGACCCACCCACCGACCCACCCACCCTGCGCTGCCTCTGACAGATGCTGTCTAAGGCGGAAGACGAATACGCGGAGCAAAATCCCGAGGAGATGGAGGAGATGGAGATGGAAGAGGAAGAGGGCGAGGTGCGAGCTTTTGCCGCCAGCAACGGCGTTGATTTTATTGAGACCGCTCTCTGTCTGTTGCAAAGAGCTGCTGGTCTATACCTGTCCGTATTGTGGGTGGCGGTGGTGGTGTTGGTGTGTTGGTGGTGGTGTTGGTGGTGTTGATGGTGGTGGTGGTGGTTGGTGTTGGTGGTTGGTGTTGGTGTTGGTGTTGTTGTTGTTCGTGTTGGTGTTGTCGTCGTTGTAGGCGTTGTTGTTATCGTCGTCTCACTCCGCGCGTCGGTTACATACCGGGGTGTGGACGTGCAGCGTGGGTATTGAAAGGAAGAGGTTGCTCATGCGCAGTCAGTGTAGACACAGCAGCCGGTGGCGCGAAGGACGGTAATCTTTGCGCATAGAAATTGTTAGCCTCTCTTTGTGGCTGTGTGCGAGCTACATCTGGTCGTTGTCGAGTAACGAGCGCGCGGCATTCACATGAGCGCCACTTCGATTTTCCCTGGTATGTACTATATGCTGGGCGTACCGGGCTACGAGGGGGGGTGTACTCGATATTTATGCATGGCCGTAGTCGTAAGACCATAGACCCTCGCATCCCTGCAATGCCGGGACGGAGCATGTCGGGTTTTCACCGACCAGGCAGACATTGCTTGCACCAAGCTCGGGGGGGGGGGCTGATTGGAGGTGGATACAACGGTGCTCATCACGGCAGTAAATCTAGTCAACACGAGGAGCGGCGGTTGACACGAAACATGCAGTAGGTCCCGACACAGATCCGAAACGCCTGTAGGGTTGGTCGCGTCGCTGTGCTGGACTCCATCACTACCGGCACGCTCACGATGAGCACACGAGAACACGTTTTCCTTAGGTTATACTTCGGCTTGCCTCTCTGCTACACGTTCTCTCGCTCGCCGGGCTCACTCCACATCATTGTCATTGACCCTAGTTTTTTTGTTTGTTTAATTCATGCAGAAAGCGTATTTAGCGCCCAAATGTTGGAGGTGTCTCTTTCAGGAGTAGGAGCGGTGCTCCGTCTCGAAAGGGATGCGTAGTCAATGGTCAAATTACTTGAGGCAAGCAACAAATGAGTACGCCCCCCCCCGTACGGATGCGAGGATCTATGGACATACGACTACGGCCATGCATGAACTGATATCCCCCTCCCCCCCCCCGCCCCTTCCCCTCGCTTGCGCACTCCCAAAACAGGTGGAGTATGTTGAAGACCTCGAGGAGGACGAGAGCGACATAGAGGATGCGGCAGAGTGGGGAGGGTCTTATTGGGGAGCACCGGGGGCGGCGGGTGCTGATGGGGCAAGAGCCGGCGCCGCGGAGGGAGATAGCGATAGCGAGGAAGACGGAGACGATGACGGTGAGGACACCAATATACTATGATATGTATCTTACGAAGTATGTATGCATATATACGTATGCTTTGATTACTACTTTTTTTAGCCGCACTCTGCGCTTGCTGCCACTCTTTTGCCCTTTTTTTTTATTGCGTGGCGTGGCGTTTTCATGCTGGCATCGATGTCGACACCGATATCCATCCCGATTCCGATACCGTCGCCGATATCCATACCGATACTGATACCGATATCGACCGCGATATCCGTCACGATTCCACTACCGACAACGGCATACCGTATACCCAGAAAAAAAAAACAGCACACGCGCCAAGAGTCAAGCGTCTGGGCGTTTCACCGCTTTTTGAATCCTATCCCGTTTGACCTATAACTTGGTCATGGGCATAAGAGACGTAAAAAACTACGAGAATTTGCGGATGTAGTAGAACGCCGTGTCACGGCTATATGTACTGGCATGGGAAGGAGAGCGTGCAACAGTACAAGTGTCATCATGCTGCGCGCGTTTTCGTGTAGTGTAGAATTGTGTATAAAGTTGTTTGGGCTGAGGATGCGAATATCGAAAAAAGAAACGAAACAAAACGCACACAAACGCACACATGAGCTGTGAGATCTATGATTTCGTCCAAACTCGTCTTTGCGAGCTGTGTGTATGTAGCAGTTTCGTCTCGAGAGGGGAGGCGACTTTTGAGCGGAAGGTTCGCGTGGGGAGAGTTCGTACGGGATTTAGCGCCCAGTCAACTGTGTGGGGGTGAAGAGCTGGACTTCTTGCAGGGGTGCCCATATAGCCTATATTGGATAAGCATTTGCCTTTTAGGGTTGTGCCATCCCTAAATCAGCGAGAAAGGCTCTACTTACTGGCATGTAAACTTTCCACGCAGTTAGGAGGGAGGGAGGGAGGGAAGGAGGGGAGAGAAACGCCTGCTGTATATGTAACCCCGGGGACCTGAATTGTGAAAGGGGGGGAGGGAGGGAGCCGGAGAAAGTGTTGTGCAAAAGTGCCGTATGATACGTATATTATCGTGTTTCACACTGTTGCGACACGATCGTTTTGGCAATGCAAGCGCGAGAGCGTGAGTTTAGCAAAATTCGATGAAAATCGACGAGCGTTGGGAAGGCTGAACCCTCTGCGCGATAAAAATCGAGGCAAGGACCGTAGTGGGGGAGGGGGAAGAGAAGCCTACTTTGTGGCCATGTTAGGATCTGAGTCACGACTACAATAGGGAGGGAGAGAGACAGAGGTGCGAAAATAATAAATGGGATGGAAAAAAAAAAGGAAAACAAAAGTGTACGTCTCCGGTGGCCTATAGATTGTGCGTGCTTTATAGATGCAACGTCAGCAGGCGGCGGTGGCGGCTGTAAGTCGATGGCCAGACAGACAGGCAGGCAGGCTCACAGGACTGCGTGGTTGACAGCACCGGCATGCGTGTTTTGCTTTTAGGACAGCCCACTTTTTCAAGCTCTCCGATCCCAGGAATCAACGAAAGAGGAGTGCCGTGTGTCCTGCGCGCATTTTGGGCGTCTGATGTGAAACGTCCTTTTCTGAAGAAGAAAAAAACGCGGAGCAGTGTATATAGTACGTCACAAACTCACCTGACTTGTGTTTCTGCCCTGTTGCTTCTTTTATGCGATAACTGGGTTGCTTTAGGCTATACTGGAAGTATCATATGTGGTACATGGTTCACCGCAATCGGTACACCGTATCCAGCCGTCAGGAAAAGAGTCAAGTCTGTCCAAGGGTCGCGGGCCAAAGCTCGCGGGTCGGGTCGGGTAAGGGTAAGGGTAACCCGGCCCGACCCGTGAGAGTTTTAGGGTTTGAAAACCTCCTGACCCGACCCGACCCGACCCGTGAGATTCCAAAAACTTGCTGACCCGTGATGAGCCCTGAAAATAGCAAAAACGGGATTCGGTTGGTGATGCGTTCACGAGCTTGAATGCACAATTGAGAGCACATATACCAGGTATTTTTTTAATTCACAATGGAAATGATCTGACCAGCACCTTCCCCCCCCCCCCCCCCCGATTATTTTGAACAAAAAAACAGACTCAGAAGGGGACGAAGAGCGGGGCAGTGGCGGTGGCAAGGGCAAGCGAAAAGCGAGCAGCGGACGGTCTGGGAAGGCGGGGGGTGGGGCAGCAGGGGCGGGGGGGGAAGGGCCGAAACGACGGCGAGGAGGAGCAGGAGGAGCGGCAACAAGCGGCGCAACCAAAAAGACGAAACCGTCGAAACCGTCGCACCCTTACGTCGAAGTGGAGTACGAAGAGGAGACGGAACGTGCGGCTTCGGAGTCTATGTCGTTCAACTGGTAGCACGCACGGGTGTTGCTGTCTGCTGGGGGCTATAATATCGTTGGGCTCGTTGGATTTTTTTGTTTTGTGTTGGTACGCTAAATAGTTGACAGGGGTTTAGTTTGTTTTTTTTCCATGCGTGTACGACCTCGGGGACGTTTCGGTAACTTGTTTTGACCTTGAGAACTAGGCTGACGTTTGTTTCCGGGAACAAAACTGCTTGGAATGTTAGAGGGGGTTAGTATTCAGCAGTGGTTTTTATCGAGACTCTGGCGAAAGTTGAAAAGCTGACGTGAAAGCAAAATGTGGACATTTTTTTTGGTACATGGCTCTTTTCTATAAAATGATATGTAGTAGTCTCGATGACTGACTGCATTGTGAAACAAAGGCGTGGTGGGAGTTACAGCAGATATCGTGGCGTTTTTGTTACTACTACGCAGCGGAAGTTCTCGGAGTCGCGCAATGAAAACTTTGTGATCGAACCCACATTGACAGGCAGTCAGTCGAATCAACATATCTCTGGTCGGGTCATGGCCGTAGATGTAGATCGGTATTGCGTTGAGATATGGAGGCCTCACAGATGTGTGTTCTCTCTCGACTATTAATAGCGAGGTTGTTCATCTCGCTCGGGGGGGGGGGGGGGTGAAGCGCCGAAGCAGCGGGGAACATTCTGTTGCACACACGCGTGCGCGAGGGACACGGATAGGCATGCCATTCTTCGTTGTTGGTTGTATGAACCGGGTTGTACCGCTTTCGGCGAAAAAACGTCAGCACGTTAATTCCACAAATTCCGGAACAGTCTCAGCACAGCAAGTAAAAAACATTAGCACTTAGCACGCGATTTTCACAAATTTCGGACGGTCGCACCCAAAATAGCCCAACTATTATACGAGGACGTAAAAATGCCCCGTTTTACCGTTTTTTTCGCCATTTTTTTCAAGTGATGGGCGCCCGAAACTCGTTTCCATGCGATTGGCGGGATTTCGTGAGGAGTGGGGCGCGATTCGCCCGTTTTCCGGGGTCTTGAACACGCCTGCCTGCCTGCCTGTGAAGATGTGTCGTTGACACCTGTATTTCACCGAGATGTTTTCGATTTTATTTAAGATGAAAAAAAGTTGGTCAAAATTGATGGATGGGTTGCGAGGCAACAAACGAGAGTGTTTACTTCATCTATCTGTGGGGCAGATCCGTTCTGATGGACACCACGTTCTTCTTGCCTAGAATCGAAGCCATGACCTACCGATGATTCGCTCGAGTGCTATATCATCGGGGACGGACGCAGATTGCGGACGGAGCCCTCGAGTGTTGCTACAGGAAACATTTTACGTGTCGTCCTCGCCGGTTTTCCGATTTCTTGTCTCTCGGGAGTATGGTGGTCTAATATCGATTATTCTTATTTTTTGTGTTTGCCCACCGTTAATGTGCATGCAGCGTGTGTCTTATCTATCCTATCGTGACAGCGTATTGTCACAGGTGATCGGGACTCCCCTCCCCCCCTTCCTTTGCCGAATGTAGGCGTAAAGACATCCTTGTTGAGACATTGAATAATATTATGGTAGCATAGCACACGATTACTATAATAATAGGCATGCCGAATTTAGAGGTTGTAGATACCTCGTGGGGTTTGCTATATAGAGATTATTGTTGTTTTCCATCCCAGTTATTTTCCGCTCGTCCTTTTTTTCCCTCTCTCTCCTTCCTGGTCGTAACTCAGATCCCGGGGTAAAGAAAGTAGGTTATTCTCCCTCCTCTCCTCCCCCAGTACGGTTCGTGCCTTGCTTGTTGTCGCGAGAAGACTTAATTCAGCCCTTTCCTCCTTCGTCGACTCGCATCGTATTATTGCTTATTTATTATTTATTCAATAGTCAATCAATGTCTCCGCAAGGAGTTTTTTACACCCCCCATATTGTGCGGGGGGGGGTCCCGGCCAGCTGTGAAACAGTACGAGGGGTACTGCTTGCTGTGGTCTCTTCTTGGTAAGGCATGGACCGACTGACTTACTTAGTGGTGTCTTCGATTCCATGCATCATCCTGTATCCTGTATGTATGTGGTGCACAACAAATTGTGTATGTATGCGCGCACAAACTGTGTGATGCGCGTTCTCCTCCTCCTTTTTAGTAGTGAGTTGCATCCCCTCACTCCCTCGCGTTTTCCATCTATGGTCGTCTCGCCTATTATGTAGCAGCGCAATGCTTGTTGTTGTTGTTGTTGTTTTTTCGTTGTTGGTTGTTGTTGTGTTGTTGCGTCGTCTGTCTATCTACTGTACAGTAGCTATCTCCGTGCTCTGTCTGTGCTGCTACCGGTACGATGAACTTTTTCACCAGGAACCTCTCTCTCCTCCTCCTCCTCCTCCTCCTCCTCCTCTTGCGCCCCTTCAGCGGTGTATGAAGCACCAACAACCGGAACAGACCCAGACAGACAGACGGACAGACACACGTTTTCTTTAATTCGTCGTTTTCGTTCTCGTACTCTCGCACACAGTTCTCCCTCTCCTTCCTTCGTCCACTCTGTTTCGCCTCTCGGCACAATACAGCGCCGCTCTTTGTTGCTCCTTCTTGAACTCACCCTTCAAACTCTGCCGGTCCGGTACCGGTACCGGTGGTGCCGGCACCTCTTGCCTTCTGCATCCAGCTCTCTGTGCACCACCCGACTCTCTCTCTCCGAGCTCCGGCACCGGCCGAGCTCCGAGCGTACAACAAGTGGTCCGGTCAGAGCCCTCCAGCACAGTAAAAATTCGAATTTTCATGTGTTCATTCTCCTGCGGCTGAACTACACAATATCACTCGTTGATTGGCTGGAGACTTCCCGAAACCCCGAGCGACGTTTCGCCGCGCCGCGGAGAAAGGCGCTTGGTTCTGCTGCTGCTGCGTGCTGCTGCTGCTGCTGCTGTGTGCCGCAGCTAAAAATTAGCTGACGATCCAGTTAGTGTCACAACCGCATTTGTTTGGGCAGTCATCAGCAAGGGCCCTGGGACACCCCTCCCCCAGTACCTTTTTCCAGTGCAAGCTTGCAGTTCCGTGTGTGGCCCCCGACCGACCCCGCTCGTGTTTTAGCGAGGGTTTTGTTTTTACTCGTGTTTTGCTGTAATTTTCTTCATCCAGCGTTTTTTGTTTTTCAAAGAAAAAGTAACATAAAAAAATGGCGGCGCTATGCGGGCAACAAACAACAAGCATGGCAGGCGGAGGGATGGAGGATGCGGGGAAGGGTGCTCCCAGGGCGACGGTGACCTCTGCGGCGATCAACGACGACATAGACTTCGAAGCGGAAGCCCAGTCCCGGGGCATGGAGCTCGTGTCCAGCACTCAGGTGGGCGGGGTAGAGTCGTAGCAACATGTGCGCTGTATAACCAAAAGCCTGTGCGCTGTGCGCAGGCAGCAGCAGCAGCAGTGTTATTTTAATGCTTGACCCTGGTGAGGGCGATCGTTGAAGACCATGTATGATTTTTACTTGGACTGTTCCAAAATATAAAGCACAGTTTATTTATTAATATGAAATAAAACCGTTGCTTATATTTCGGGACATAATGGTACGTATACTTCACAGCTTTTCGTACGTAAATCAAGGCCGCTGCCTATACTCTATGCAAGTATGTTTTCAGCGTACCCCCTTTTTGAATACCGCTTTGGCCGGAAATATAAGCACCGTTTGATACTTCATTTTTATATTAAAACGTCCTTTATATTTTCGTCCTGTATAGGGTACCAGAGGTATGATTTTTTTTGCGCCGTTTCTATCGAACCAAGCAAGAGCGTACCAAGGCCGCTCGCTTATTGCGGAAAGATTGACGCTTGGAGGAAGGAGTCCAGGGGGGAAGGGGGTAGGTAGCGCGCACCAGGTATATATGTGCTGTAGGCAAGCTATACGCAGGTTGCTTGTGCTTCGTGAATGCTTGGGGTTTTGTGGGGAAGCATAAGAATGGGGATGGGACGTGGGTGCCAATTGATGCGGTTCGTTCGTCGGTGGTGCGTGCGGTGAGCTCAACTACCATTTTGAACAGTTAACATTGATCTGGCTGGCGCGGCTGCTGCACGATGCCCGGTACGTACGTACTGCTTGTAATGCACCGCTGCTGTACCTGCTACTACTGCTGCTGCTGCTGCTGCTGCTGTTGCTGTACTGGTACGAACCTGTTGTACAGGGTACATACACCAGGTACTCGTACTGCTGAGTACTGAGTACCACTACTCTGTATGCGAGTTACCAGCAGGAGTATATACGAAAGCAGCGTTTCTGCCCATTTCTTGTGTGTGTATGTGTACATGTGTACGCGTATGTACGAGATGGCGCATGGCTCGCTGTTGCTCGCTGTCGTTGTATATAGAGCGCCCGCTACGTACTACTACTGTTCTAGACTTTTGGCAGACTGACAGGTAGTTAGTGCATGATGCTGCTTGCAAAATTGAGGCTGTCTCTGGCAATGGTGTCCACCTTCTCTTCTCTCTTCCTACCTGCTGCAAGTTGGACGGCCTATTTTCTGTTTTTTGTTCTCATGTTCCTTCGTTTTTGCTTTGTAAGTACTCGTACAGCAGTACCGCTGCTGTTACACCAAACGATCCCTAAATTATCGGACAGAGTGGTACCCGGTATTTGATATATACGTTTAACACGCATGATCGCACGTTACGAACCCCCCCCCCCTGCCGTCAGCCAGAAACTGGTTTTCGTTTAGTGAAAACAACTGCTAGGATCTGTACAATAAGGGTCTCCCAGCAGGGGTCCCCCAATGAGGCGGTGGTGTGCCTAGTAGAGCAAAATGACCGCCTTATAGAGGGAAGCCGCCTTATTCATTCCAGGTTGTGAGTGCGATTTCCCAGTCGCGCCACGCGATTTTGACCGCCTTGTATCGGGATACCGCCTTACTCATACCGCCTCATTGGGGGACCCCCACTACCTCTACCGTATGTATGAAATGCACATTTTTTACGGAACACAAAACTTTTTTCTTCCGGCCGGGAGGTCTTTTCTCGTTCCCTCGGCCGCGAGGCACGCAGGGGAGCCCCCCCCCCCCCCCCCCGCACGTGTTCAGCACGGCGCAAGTGTGGGTCCCGGCCGGGCGCACCCCGTGGCGCGTCCTCTAAGCGTTAAAAAAAATCGCGAACCCTGGCAAGTAATCGCGGGGAAGCGTTCCGCGGAGAGCTATTGTACGTATAAAGAGGCAAAGCAGGACGATGGAAACCCACACAAAACAAAATGAACAGCAGCCAGCAGGGGTTTGTTTATATAGCTCAAGAATTCTCGGATTAGTTAGTTCTACTGCAGGCGAGGCACGCTCGTCGTCGTGCTACAAAAAGCCTGCCAGTTCTGTGGCAACCCCCGCCAGTAACGACGCGTCCTATGTGCAGGAGCGGCCTGCAATTTTTTTTGTGCAGGATGCCGGTTTTAATGGATGAGGCTGGCCTTTTGGGCCGCATGTTTTTTTTTTTTTTAAACGCCATCAAAACACGCGGCGGAGCCGCGTGGCTGCCCCTGCCGACCTCGTGCCCCCCAAAGGGTTGGAGTTCGGATTAGGGTTAGGGTTATGTCTGGGGTTGGCTTGGTCAGGGTCGACGGGCAAGGTAGAAATTGAGCACACACAGCCTGCACAAAACCTTTTGCAGGTTGCTCCTGCACATAGGGCGCGCCGCCAGCAACACCTGGACCCGTTGTGAGTTGTGAGGTCCTCGTTAATTATTACCACTACGTACGAAACCCCACTAATATTAATGAGACACATGGCTAACCCGAAACTAATGCCCCGCTGCTTCCCCTGCGAGACTAAGTAACATCTCAGAACTACTATATACTAACTGTTACAGGCAGTATAGCATATCACTACGACAATAAAGGTCAACAATCGAACCGACTTGTTGCAACCTGGTTCCCCCCCTCTCTTGAGCGACAGGGCGGGCAGGCGGGCGGGTGGGAAAGTCGATCGATAACACTTGTGTCGCTGTCTTTCTACATACCACGCAGACGTCACGATACCCCCAATGCCAAGACCAGCTATGACTGAAGAAGAGCCGGTGCTCTCCTTCGTGTACTCCGTACTCTCGTATAGAACTCGATGCCTTCACTGTCTCAGGCCGACTAAAAACCTGGACGCTTGCGTCGTGCTCACCCGTCGACCTAATTACAAATGTCATGTTGTTCCGTTTACTCGAATTCGAACCGCCTCACAAACGCCAGTTTCCTGCGGAAACCTACAGTTTATAAAAATGAACAGCTGCAGGGTTTTCACAGATGCTCCCGAGTACCTTGGAGTAAAGTAAGGAGTATTGGAGATAACTTACTTCAGGTACTTTCGTGTACTCGCAGTATTTGGGCTCTATGTACTTGGGAATACTGCTCGTACTCGGAGTATTTCGAGATTCTGTACTGCAGATACTACCATACTCGGAGTATTTCAGGGTCCGATACTGCGGGTACTCCTTGTACTCGCAGTATTTGGGGCTTCAGTACTGCTCATACTCCAAGTACTCCGAGTATTCAGGCCGCCAGTACTCTATTACTCGTAGTACTCGCAGTACGAAATGTACTCGATACTCGGGAGTATACTCGGAGTGTGAAGTATATTGGGAGCATCTTTGCATAATTTTAAAGACTCCGCCGTCATGCCTCTCAGGGTCTGGGAGCATGTGACTGGCGTTTATAGCATTTCAAAAGGCACATATGCTGAGTACATCATACAACCCGTTAGCTCGGATCTTCAAGGCATGATTTTGTCTTGAAAATTGTGTACCTGTGGTCTGCATATCGTAATTGTGGTCCGCGCTCGGAATATTCTCGCAATTTTCTCGCTAGATGCAAAAGCGGCGCAGCCGCGTTTCTCGCCCGTTTCTGGTCCGTTTTTTTGGTCCGGTTAGGGTTAGGGTTAGGGTTAGGGTTGGGGGTTGGGTTGGGTCTACGCCCGTGCCTTGATCCCACCAGGAAGTGCTTCCTAGCTCGCAAAGCAATGCGAGAAGTGAACAGCCCGCCCCTAGGAAGATCCGAGCTAATGCATTGTATAAGGGGCTCCATATGCTCCCATTACCTGGAAGTATACGTAGTTAGAGTATTTTCGAGAAAAACATACTTCAGGTACTTTGTGTACTCGCAGTATTTCGGTGCTCAATACTCTCGATACTCGGAGTACTCCGAGTAATTTAGATGTTTGTACTCCGGGTACTTCTTGTACTCGAGGATAAGCACTGCTCATACTCCCAGTACTCGGAGTATTTGGGCCTTCAGTACTGCTCATACTCCAAATACTCCCGAGTATTCAGGCCACCAGTACTCTAAATCTCTCGGTACTCGGAGTACGAAAAATACTCGATACTCCCGAGTATACACGGAGTATCGAGTATACTCGGAGCATCTGTGCAGGGTTTCACATGCATATGTTCTGTGCTGTGTGTGTACGTGTGAGAGCTGGCACCCTCACCTGGTCTCCTGACCACCTCGCATCTCGAGTGTGGTCGCTTGGCTACCTCGCACCCCCACGGCCATCCTCGCATGCAATAATAGCACTCACGCTCGAGCTCCTTTCTCCGTGCCACACGGTGCTTTTGGGTGTGTTGTGTTTGAGGACGACAGATGGAAAATATCTCACGAACAAGCGGTGCAATTGGTTCCGCTCGGGAAGTCCTTGTTGTGGGTCCACTTGGTTGAAGGTTTCGCTGCTGTGTTGATCCGGGAACTTCCCATTTGGTTCACAGCTGCCACTGACCTCGAGCCACATCGCATAATTCAGCAGTCTCGGCACCCCAGCAGCAGTCGTATTAATAGCAGCTGCTGCTCATCCAGACAGCAATAGCCCACCCCCCGAACACTCGCTTTCAATTCCAAAAACATCCGCCCATAATCTAGCAGACTAAAACAGCAGCGGCACACCAACAGCGAACCTCACATTGGGCACCTATGCTTATAGGAGGGACGCCTTTGTTCTGTGTTACCCCTCGTTCAACTTGCGACACCCCCGGGATTTCAAGTCAACTATAATACATCCCGAAGGGGAACCTTGTAGATATACAGTACAGGACACCTATTAAGAAACAGGCTAATAAGAAATTCAGGCTGAGATTTCGAGTAAAATAAGAAATTCGGGAAATTCGGGAGTCGTTATCTTGAAATTAGTGTAAAAAGTAAAAAGCACCCTCTCTCAAATAAGAAATCCAGCCTGGACCAGATTTCCTGTTTCTTATTACGTAGGTGTCCTGTACTGTACATATGCATATTATTAGTTTTATTTTTTCAACCATCGCCTTATCACCGGGGGCGGGGGGGGGGGGGGCATTTTTTTCACTCGCGTTTGCGTGGAAATTAAAGGAAAACTCGAAAAAAAAAAGCTTCCAAGGGTTCTACGTATATGAGTACACGACGAGTACACGCAGGCATTTTTCGATACGGGCCGCTGGACGTACCGTATATATATATGGAGATTATCGCACTTTGTTTTTAGCAATGAAGCGCCCTCTCGCAGCGGCACCACGAGTGCTACACCAGTTATGTATACATATATATAGCCCCACTGCTGTGCAAAGAGCCCCGTTAAGCTAATTATCATGCCGCCGGATTGAGAGGATCGAAAAAAACTCGGGTTTCCGATCCACTCTGAATTCGACGGGGTGTGTCTGTATCATATGCCTTCCCTATCGTCAATCGGATCTCGATTTTGCAGTTTTGTGTGCTCTTCCTGGGGGCGGTTGATACGAGAGTTGAAAACTGCTTCGTGTCCTGCTCGCGGGTTCTAGGAGGTGCTGCGCTGCGAGCAGCAGCAGCAGTAGTAGTAGAGAGCAGCAGCAGCAGCAGTGCATTCAACCCAGCATCGGAGAGGTGTTTAGGCTGCCGCTGGGTGGTGTGACCGTGTGTTTGGAAGGGTGAAGAGAGATGCGGCGAGCTTAAAAGAATAAACGATTTAGAAATCCAATCCACGAATCCCGTCGAAAAACTCGAGTTCCGTAGTTCGTCGTTGCGTGTACGTGTTCTTGGCTTTTGGCAGGGGGCGGGTAGTTTTTCGACGGGATTCGTGGATTGGATTTCCCAATCGAAAAAGTTGGCATCGAAACAGCTCTTTTTCAGCTGTACAAGAAAAAAGCCCGATTGTGTCTCTCCAAATCGGAAACCGGCTTTTTCGATCCACTTATGCGACTGCATAATAATTAGCCTTGGAACGAATGCTCTTGTCAAAATGATCTCAGCATGAGATAGATGTGTACGATTGCCGAAGCCAGACCAGCATGCAACACGAGTAGCAGCAGTGCGACGAGTGAGTCTACGCGCCCGACACAGCAGCAGGTACCTGCTGCTGCCTCGCCTCGAGCGACGATCACGTAGCTTTTCTCCGTGAAAAGGGTTGTTTTCACGGAGAAAAGCTACGTGATCGTCGCTCGAGGCGAGGCAGCAGCAGGTACCTGCTGTGTCAGGGGCGTAGACTCGCTCGTCGCACTGCGGTATATCTCTCGTACTGGCACTGCCATCCTCAGCTGGCCATCCTTTGACACTGTGCCCCAAGCCCCGACTACCGGTGCCAGCACCGGTAAAGCACCTGTGGGGCGCCGACAGAAGCGATTTTTCATCATTAAAAAGTATGGTATACAAGGCGCTTCGCCCGCTACGCTCGCTCGTCAAGGACACCACAACATGATGTGAAAGAAAGTCACAGCTGGCACAGAAATGAAGGAGGAAACAGGCGACTTGCAAATGCCAAGAGCTCCATGCCCCAGGAAAACAAAGCTGTACTCGTATGTTCGAAAGAGAAAAAGCACAGCGACACGGCTCACAGCACGGTGCTGCGCTGCCTGCTGGGTGTGATTTGTGTATTGTTCGTGATTATATGTGTGGTATTATACGCAGTACAGTAGTACTTCGTACTTTGTATCTATGAAAGAGAAAGCACAGCACAGCACGGTCGTTAAGTTGTGAAATACAAAAAAACAGAATCCACGAAACATAGAAAGACGTACGTACGAGCTGGGCCAGCCGTAAAGCGGATAAAGCTTCATTGAGTCGTACCTCGTGAACCACTGCAAATTAGGCTACAAAAATTGGGGACACTAATCCTGACATACCACTGCTTACGCAAAAAAAAGCGTATGTGAAAATTTCTACGTTTTATTTTTCCGACTTGATCTCGCTGAGATATATCCGCGAAAACTCAAAAACACCGACTTTTTGACACAAAATTCGTATAAAAATCGCCGTTTTCGATCTTTATGAAACTTGGGGGAGACAGTCCTGAAGACACACCGAGAAGAGCGATGAAAGTCTCGTTGCCCAATTCGCCACTCATCAAGAGATGTTACCAAAAGTCGATTTTCATACATTGGTCAAGTCATCACGAAAAAAATGGCCTTTCTGCGATGCCCCACTCAATTTTGAGTATTTTGCACTGAGTTTTCAACCCCGGATTTGAACCGCACGGTCACAGGCATTCACCTTCGGCCCTATTTATTTTTTTCGTTTTTTATACTAGTTTTTGTCGCTTTTGTATTTTTTGGAGGTTTTGGATCGGTCATATCTCTTGGGAAAAAATAATGCATAGGGCCGAAGGTCAACCTGTGGACGAGTGCGTGAACTACACTGTGTAAAAAAATCAAGTCCAAATTCGAAAATTTGATAGGGGCATGCATGGCCAATCCGACGTTTAAACCATTATATGGCTGGCCCAGCTCGTACATACTCGTACTCAAACAAAACGGCAAATGCGAGAAACAAAACCGATAAAAACACCGTTGTTGGAAAAAAATGAAAATCAAGTGAGCACAAACATTCGATCGTAAAAAAAAATCCTGTCAGGCCGACGGGTCTGTGATGATTACGCCGCTCAAATTTGTTTTTTGAAACGTTTGTCACGTTCTGTCAGCCTCGACGCTCCCCGCCCCCCCACGACCACCTCGCCATCGATTCCGTCCGGGTCGAGCTCTACTGCCTCTCTGCCCCAGTGAGCCCCGTGGCTCGCCTCGCGTGAAGCCCGGTGCTCACCGTGGCCCTCGTTCGCCCGCTCGATCATGATGGTGTTCAAACCGCGTGACTCTCTCTCTGTGAATAATATTTGTTCGAAAACAAATCACCGCTTGGATGTTATTTTACACACGGACACGAACCTTATAAATTTCGGACATACTGAATTGATCGCAGCAGCAGCAGCAAGGCAGACAAAAAGCCCCTTCGTGCTTCCCTTGTGTCTCGATGGACACGCCAAGCCTAGCCACGGAAGAGGCAACCGCGCTCCTTCCAACCCCCCCCCGCTCTACTGGCCAGCGCCCTCCCATACCCGCGATGACGCCGGGCTCGCTTGCGCTGCCGTGCTCTCTGGGTAACACGCACGAACCCAAAACCGAAAAAGGAAAAAGGCTCTCGCCGACAAAAATGTACAGGGTAGGAAACAAAGAAAGGCAGGAAAGCTCCGGCAAGTAATAGAAGGAGGCGGTGTCAAATTGGGAGGCCTGAGAGGCCAGGGATGGGTCGGCCCGGCCATCTCGGGAGAAATATATCTAGTGAGTATTTCTATAACCGGTAACGGTTTTCCGGTATATATCGCCAGCATGGCAGGGTTTGTTTTTGCTCCCATCCCCGGTTTTCAAACGTGCGCCTTGTTCCATCACTACCGTCATTGTGTGGGAATGGAAAAATATAAAGAAGGTGTTTTTCAGACCAAAGCCTCTTCACATGTTATTTTGCACCGATTGTTGTCAAAGCCCCTTCCTTGTTCATCACCCCCTGCAACAACCTCGCTGGACAGTCTGTCCACTCTTCTTAGCAGTCACTGATAATCTGTTATCACCCCCCCCTTGTTATCCCCGTGGGGTTGACGTCGGTTGGCGACGACGCTGTAAAAACACGCCTCCCACTGCGTGAGCTAGACACCAGGGTGCCGTTTTTGTTGGTGTTTTTTGGCGGTAACTAAGGCTGGCGGTCTTGTTAGATCATTTCTGCGGGATTGAGAACCTCAACTCTGCACAAGGGGGATAATCGTATCACGTAGTGTGTATATATGGTAAGGCACCCACGTGGCAGATACATAGTAATACCCACTGCTGTCTCTGGAAGTGGCCACACCAGAAATTAAATCAATTCATTGGAGGCTGTCGTCCATATGCAAGTCCGCCTCACAGGCGGTTCTTAGCAGGATGCAGCTCACCCTCCATGCGCCTCGCCCAATACCTCACGGCGCTTCGCGAATGCCTGCCTGGTTGGTGAAAACCCAACGTGCTCCGTCCCGGCATTGTAGGGATGCGAGGGTCTATGGTCATATGACTACGGCCGTGCATGACATGAGTACTCCCCCCCCTCCCACCCCTGGCCAGTTAGTTATATGTGTATTGTGTACAAATTGACCCTTGTTTGTGCGGAACACAAAGTTTTTCTCTTTCGCCTGCGGGTCTTTTCTCGCGTTCTCGGCTGCGGGCCACGCAGGGGGGCCCGTTTGTACACCACGGTGCAAGTGTGGGTCCCGGCCGGGCTCCGTAGCACGTGCTCTGGACGTTTCAACGTCGCGAAATCTGGCAAGTAATAGCGGGATCGCGTTCCGCCCAGCAAGGGCCAAGCAGGTCCATGGAAACCCCCAAATGCCATTTTTTTCCCTTTTTCCTTTCCTTTCCTTTCCTTTCCTTTTTTTTTCTCCTTTCTTCACATTTTGCTTGCTATTCTGCTGTTTATCAAGTACCACAGCCCACGCCAGCCCTCGAAGGCTACGAAAGCAGCCGCGGTGGAACAGCCGTGCTTCGAGCTCTTGTCTTTTGTGACAGCTACGGACGGTGCTTTTGTGTGTGGGTGTGCGTGAGCGTGCGCGCGTGTGTGCGTATGTCATCTTAGGCTCCCTACAGCGGCAGGAACCAGAAACACAGGCAGTCTCAATGAAAGAGGGCGCTAGTTCAGTTTTTTTTTCTCTTTTTTCTTTTTTGCCTCAAAGCGTAATCTATACCAGTCTAATCGTAACACATTAGGGACGTTTAGATGGTAACAAAAACGTCCGAATGTACCTTATATTTATGGTCAGACCGATATGTGGTTTGCTGCTGGGCGCACCTGTACACTATCACGCCGTGCTGGTAAGCTTTTGACGTGGTGACAGGCACAGTACCAACAAGTGGCCGCACTTACAAGGTATTTGTTTTTGTAACAGCTACTAAACGGTGCTTCCGGTGTGTGTGCGCTTGTGTGTGCGTACACATGGGCGTGCCTTCCTGAACACAACTGGAGCTGGACGGTTCCAGCCCACAATTCCTCTGGCTTTCAAACACTTCAGCGCAGTCGCACAGCAGTCAGTTGCGGTATAACAGTAGTAGCAGCAGCACCACCACCGGTACAACAACCAGTGAACTTTCTTTGCAGATTTCTCATATGGTCCATGCAGTATATCGTTTCGGGTCATAACATTCGAAATACGACGAATTGGGCGATACTGCTACTACAGCAGTCGTGGTCCCTAGGGCCGAGCGAACAAATACTCTGTTTTGGCAAAAAAAAAAATTACAGATCGGCCAAGGGCCAAGATCAGCTCGTACTTTTCACAAATCTCATCTCCTGTGTTCCCCTTTTTCAAGGGTAACCTTGTATACATATTCTATGTAGGTTGGGTTGGCGTCGGTTGGCAACGACGCTGTAAAATCCTCCAATCACTGCGTGAGCAAGACACCCAGGGTACCGTTTTTGTTTTGTTTTGTTTTGTGTTTTTTTTGGCGGTCATCGTGGCTGGTGGTCGAGTTGTAGATCGTTTGTGCGGGGCGGAGAACCTTAACTCCGCGCCAGGGGGAATACTCGTATATCACGTTAGTGTGTACCAGGTATATATGGTAAAGGCACCCACGAGGCGGTTACATACTTACACCCACTGCTGTCTCTGGAAGTGGCCACACCACAAAAAAAAATCGATTACTTGGACGCTGTCATCCCATATATGCAAGAAATCCCGCCCGTCTCACAAGCGGTTCTTAGTACGAGGGTGTGCAACGTACCTTTCATGCGACCCGCCCAACACCTGACGGCGCTTTGCGCTTGGTGCAAGCAATTTCTGCCTGGTCGGCGAAAAACTCGACGTGCTCCGTCCCGACCTTGTATTATACATACAGGGATGCGAGGGTCTACGTATGGCAATACGACTACGGTCATGCATGGCATGTGGCTAATGAGTACCCCCCGTCCCCTCCCTGTTGTGAACGTCCTACATAGGTGTATGTTTCGACTGGGACAGGTGTCAGAAGATAACAAAAACATAGTATATATCTGGTACATGTCTACGCTCCTCGACAGTGCCGTATGCCGTACGACACATGCCTTTTTATTTTTTTTATTTTTCCTTTTCTCCATCGCATTTATCATGTTCGCCCTTTCTTTGCCTCTCCTTCCTATTGATAGTCGGTAACTCAGATCTGGGGACACAACGTAGGCGCTGCTCCCTCCTCCCTCCCCACACTACGTGCGGTTTGTGCCTTGAATTTTTTCCGCGAGAAGACTTCATTGAGCCCTTCCTTTCCCTCGTCAAGTCCCATCGAATGACCTGTATCATTTCTACGTATGATACGAGTATATACATATAGTTCCGCCTCACATATCGTTTATCGTATTGGCATCGGAGTCTTTTAGCGATCCGATTCGATCCGATATATACGGGGTTGTTTATCGGATATATCGGGGTTTTAGGCCCTGTAAAAATCGTGTTTTTTGTTCCGATAACCCCAACACGAATGAATGTGAATGCGTGTGCAGGCGTGTGTACTCGTACTACTGTACGTGTGTATTTTACATCTATCTATGATGTAGTACACGTCCAGGAGGTATAGATAGCTATATACGAGGTGCAGGTACAGCAGTACATTTACGGCTGTATATGATGTACTCGTCTACACATTCATGCATGTGTGTGTTGTCTTGACATTGAAACTTGTTCTTTCTACCCCAACTACACCAATCAGTACACCCAAGAGTGTCTTGTCCTGATTCCTAATCCTAGAGACTATTAATAGTGTGATGAGACAGAGCATGATGTATACACATTCATTCATGCATATGTACAAACAACAGCTGTCCTTGCTTACGTATGCTTGAAGTGCAAGTACACTACGTACGGCGGCAGTTTCCCATACGTACGGCGGCAGTGACGCGGCGGCGTGGCATGCATCTGTCACCTGCTGCCCACTTGTCGCCTGGCGGCTGGCGGCGGCGGCGGCTGTGTGTGATGCCATGCAAAAACAAAAAAACAGATGTCTGCCTGCAAGGGTCTCGGAATCAATTATCTGCCGTCGGAGTTGTTGGTCGGTGGGTGGGTGGGTGGACAGCAGGGTGACAGGTATAACTACTGACAGGTACTACTATTAATAGCCCGGGTGACAGGTATCGTGTATAGCAGATATGACGTTATCCGTCGTCACTAGTCACTATTAACAATCGCGTCATTGCCTCAATACGCCAATACGCTTGATTTCGTATGATGACCAGTTATAACCTGCTGCTGCGTGGCTTCTGGTTGGTTTGCTGGTTGGTGACCGGTTTGCTGCTGCTGCTGTGCTGCTGTGTGCTGTTGTGACTTCTGTCTTCTGATTGGCTGGTGTGTTTCCGTATGCACGTATGCACTATGCAACCATAAAAGCGGATTTAAAAGTTTTTGGTTTTCTGGGTCTTGTTCCGTCACCGAAAGTGCAAAACAAAAAAAAGAGCGTGAGTTTCCCAAAAAATCGAGATTCGTTGCAAAATCGACGCAGCAACGTGGGAAATTGAGAATTCGAATGTTGCTGTTTGTCCAGACTAATAATAACATCCCCTGCGCGGTAAAAAAATAAACAAGATTCGATGCGAATCGACGAAAAGCAGTGGGAATTGGGAATGCTGTATATAATATATGTACACGTACCATCTGCGCGATACATAACAGAAAAAAACGATGCAAATGCAAATCGACGAGTGAATGGGAATGAATGCTAATGCTGACACCGATCGCGATGCTATCAGTGAAGGAAAGTTTCTTCTCGTTTTTGTCTCTTGTCAACGCGTCTGGATTGCTCTCTATTGATAGCGTTTTGTATGTATGTATGCCGTACATACCTGTCGTACCCAGTACGTTCGAGGGACATGTGTCATTGCATTGTCTACTCTGCTTTCTGCATCACAAATGCCTTCGTATACTGATAGTGGTTTCGTTACCCCACAGCTTGTATCTCTCTACTCGTAGCAGGAAGAATCGGCACGGACGCTATACGAGTAGGTGTCCTGGATGTCGAGACGGGTACATATCATAGAAATAACGGTGTAATGAACACACACACCACGTATAGGGGGGCGCGCGGGGGGGTACATACTCGATGTATACCCGATGGCCTTAAACGTTGCGTGGTTTGTGCAGATATCATGTGAGCAAACCACGATATAGACTTCCACCATGCCACAATTAGCATGTTGTTTGCAGTAAACCGGCTTTCTTCTGCTTATGTTGCTGGTCGGTTGCCCGTATATGGCCATAGACCCTCGCATCCCTCATGTGCAAGCAGTAAACCGGCTTTTTCCTGCCGCTTATGTTGCTGGTCGGTTGCCCGTATATGGCCATAGACCCTCGCATCCCTCATGTGCAATGCCGGGACGGGGCATGTCGGGTTTTCACCGAGCAGGCGGCAGACATTGCCAGCACCAAGCGCAAGAAGCGCCGTGAGGTGTTGTCGGTGGGTCGTCGCATGAAGGGTGAGCTGCGTCCTGCTAAGAACCGCTTGTGGGGCGGACTTGCATATGGATGACAGCTATATAGGGGGGGCGAAACGTGCGACCATGGCGGCTGTGCCCAGAAGACCGCTGGGGGGGTTAACCTTCTACGTAAAATGTATACTTGGAGCTGAACTGGAAAGGAGGCAATGATGTCAATCACAACCAAACAAACAACAAACGTTCGTGTGTACGATACATAGAGCAGTACGAACCAGCCCTCTCACAAGAAAACCTTGAATCGGGCTGAGGCTGAATTTCTTATTCTGGGCCCGCCCGTAAGGCACACTTCCTCATGCTGCACGTTCTAATTCCGATCCCCCGACAGGACATTTTTCCTAGTATTAATACTCGTACGAACTGCGTAAGCGTTTTTGGGGTTATTTTTTCTTGAACCGTCAAGCACTCACTACGTAGGCTCTGAGAGGTTTCTCATTTTTTTTTCATTTTTTCAGAGCTGACTTTCTTCTGGGTTGCTTTCTTATGAACGGGCCGGTATTATATTACAGTACGCGTAGTACGAGTACTCGTACATCATGTACGTATAGATAGCAAGGGGTTAACGTAGTAAAGAGTAAAAAGTATACCCCGACACCCGACCGCTGCTGCTGTATAATATGCACACATTTTCAAGACCCAGACAGCAGGGAGGGGGGTATATACTAAAACCAAGTAAAACAAAAGTTACAAAAAAAATGTAAATCGGTCCAGAACCCCAAGCAACAAATGAGTACGCCCCCCCCCCCCCCCCCCCCCCCCCCGCTTGGTGCAAGCAATGTCTGCCTGGTTGGTGAAACCCCAACGTGCTCCGTCCCGGCTTTGTAGGGATGCGAGGGTCTATGGTCACGACGGCCGATGTTGACCGCCCTGTATCGAGCGGCCGCATTTTTCGTGCTGTCTTAGCCCCCACTACTGCATATGTGAGGATGTTGTCGAAGTCCCATGTAAGGAGCTGTACATACATACTACGTACGCGCGCCCAAGCAGGCGGCATGGTGATACTCGTACGATGCATTTTTGGATGCTTTTTTTTTTTTTTTCCCCCAATCAAATCACGAGAAGGCGCCGACCCAACTCCTAAAACCCTATCACCCTAACCCCAACCCCAACCCCAACCCTAGTCCAGGCTGTCATATGGCTCGACCCGAGCGGCGACTTCGCCCCACGTTTTCCGGACAATCTGGAAAAGAAAATAAATGTGCGGGACCACCACAAAAAAACCGGTAAATGTATATTTTGGTACTTCATCTGGTACGATTTGTGGGCCAAGAAGTACGGTAAAAGGCTTGTACGTACTGGAAAAAAAATGAGGGTGCACCTCTACCTCCACGTACCCTTAGCATGTTGTCCACCGAAGCAGCAGGCATGCTTCTCCGCGCAGCACCTGTCCATAGTCCATAATAATCTTCCTAGCAGCCCCCATTTGTTTTCCAACCGAACAACACACGAGTCCGCGAAGCATAACTACTCTCACGGGGGGACCATACATCGTACTCAGGACCTATCAGGTGCACAAAACCTATACGAAGTATATTCCAGTATTTTTACCATTAATAGGCACTTTTGGTCCTGTTTACTCTGTCCCCCCGTGAGTAATGTTATAACGTACATATCATATATACGGCAGTAGACTACGTAGGCTGCGTACAAGCACCCCACCTGCGGTTTGTCTGTTGAGTGTGTGGCACAAATCTTTTTTGCTGTTGGTGTTGTGTTGCCAACGGCTCTTTTCCGTAACAGTCTCCATCCAGGAGGAGTATGCTTAAAAGTTGCCCGCGGCTGCAGGCGCCGGGGGTGGTCTGGTGGTCGGCGGGTTTATAGAAATAACGGGTTCAATGTGAAGCATTCACACATAATGAGATTACCTTCCTATACCCGTATACACCAGGTACTTGCTCTTATCATGCGAGTACCAGTAGATATGTACCACACCTGGTATATATGTCGTATTTATACATGGCGCTTTGGCATCTAGGATTGGGGAGGTGGTTGGGATCCGTACCCTTGCGAAATTCGAACGGAAGCAAACCTCATTTTTTTTACACACGGTTCGCGCCGGGTTGCTGAAATGCCCTCTTACCAGGTGTACCACACCAGGTACCTGCTGCTTGGCTTGGGGTGTGCGGTTGTTCGATACGGTTTGGCGGATATTTTGGGCGTTTCGTATATATATATTCTGGGGTTTCGCATTATGTGTCGAGGCATTATTTAGTATGCCTAGGGGTGTGGAGCTGCCTCCCCGAGAGGCAGTCGATGGTAAATACGAATACGACCCGAGTACGTGATACAACGATACTTCTCGTATATGTGAATATAAATAATATATATATACTTGTATATATATTATGTGCGAGTGCGGCCGGTTGCAAAATAGGTACGGCGTTCTTTCCCCCCCCATCCCATCTGTTGTCTTGACCCTACGTACATACTTCTGCGGCTCTCCCCCTGACGAATGCTACGATAGAAGAGGTGCACTATATAGTATATACTATATTATACTATATTATACTATATTATACTATATTATACTATATACCATGTGTCTGAGGGTGGTCTGGTCATTCGAATAGCTCTATACCTCTCTCACCCGAAACCTGATTTTTGGAGGGGGGAAATAGTGCTATATAGCCGAGGAACAGTACCATCAGGCAGTAGTGGACAAAGCATGGTAGTAGATCTTCCTAAGGTAGCTATTTAGGCACTCTGATTGGCCAAGGGTATGGTTTACGCGGCGCAATCAACTTGGAGTCTTTCCCAGCCACAGCATCCCGAGCAAACCAAGAGTCTTTCCAAGCTCACCATCCACGCCGACCGAGTCAACCTAGAGTCTTACCAAGCACAGCATCCCAGCACTGACCACTGGCATAGGGTTAGGGTTAAGGTTAGGGTTAGGGTTCGGGTCGGAGGATCGGCTTTAGGCGTCAAGCACAAAGCCCCCGTAAATATCTACTATCAATGTCTGTCCACCCCTCCCATCAGGGCCTAACGAAACAACGAAAACAATCGCTTCGTACGTACACAGAAACGGAATGCCGACGATCTTGGGTGAACCCTTTTAGAACCCTTTTAGAACTGCAGTCCCGTTTTGGGGACAAACCACTCAAATTCTTAAGTAATTTGTCCCCAAAACGGGACTCCAGTCCTACAAGAGTTAAGGAGCCCTTCCTTTCATTCGGAAACGTTTTCAGCTGAAAAACTCAGATCCGGGGTCACAAAGTAGGCTCCTCTCCCTCTTCCCCCACTACGGTTCTTGCCTTGCATTTTTATCGCGAGAACATTTCAGCACTTTCTTCCCTCGTCAACGCTCGTCGAATTTTTGCTTACCCACGCTATAATATGCGATCTCGACAGACGGTGTCATTTAAGAATAAAAACCTCCGTGGGGAGAATCGAACCCTCGACATCCGGGCCAACAGGCTTCGTGGCTACCAGTTAGACCACCGGGGCGACCATGTATTAATATTATTATGTTATTAATATTACAGCAGCAGCAATAGGAATATGATAACTATTACTTCAAATCACGTTCGTACGCGAATTTTTCACGGGAAAAAAGAAAAAAAGCCGTACGAGTACTCGTACCAGGTATTCGTTTGTGTTCACACATATCATGCATACATATATGTCAATTAAAGCATAATAAAACACACTAGCGGCCCTCTCATAAGAAAGTGCCCCACAAGAAGCTTAGCCTATACATTACGAGGGAGATAAGAAAGTCGGCAGCTATTATACTGAAGTTAGTGTGGTACACACCCCTTTCTCAAATAAGAAAGTCAAGCTAAGACCGATTTCCGGTTTCTTATGAGCAGGCCGGTACTGACTGTATCGGAAAATATTAAGCGGTATCCCGAGTCCTTTCCGTTCATAGATCTGAAAACCCGTGTGTGGCACACCGCACTCTCATACATACGTACGACGTATATCAAATACCGTATATAATATCATATGACAAAGTGCTGAATATACGGGCAGCAGCTCGTGCAGCAGTTATCTGTTCCTCTTGGGCACGTGTGCTTTTCGTCTAGGGGCGCTTCTGGCGCTTCTGTCGCTTCTGTCTCCCTGCGTCATTTGTATTCTGTTTCATTTCAGAACTTGTTTTATTTTGTCTTTTTTGTTCTTATTTTTTGACCCCCACAAATAGACACACACTTCCTGAATTCTACAGCCTCAGATTGTGTCCCCCTCATACGAGATGTACATCCTACATGAGGACATATAAAATCCGTAAGTACGCGCGATCGAAGTATTACACTCAGCTAGCAAATATGAGCTTCGACGAAATCCTCGAGCTCACAGCTGTTGTTTTTTTAATTTTTTAATTAATATTATATGGTGTCACACCTCTAAATATAATATATATGCATTTTTGATAATACCTGTGTATGATACATACTTCGAAGTATGATATTTATATTCATATTTATATTTATATTTATAGCAATTCATGGTGTGGACATGTGGATACACATCAGATGTCATGTTGCTGCTGCTGCTGCTGCATCATACGGGATGTCGCAACACTGACACTACTATGCAGGCTACACATTTACCGGTATTCTTCGGTGCGATGCAACAGCATATCTCATTGCAGATATATTGTATATTAATACGGCAGCAGAGCAGTAGTACGAATAACTAGCCCGTGAATGCAAGCAGCCACGGAGACAACAACTAACGGACTTCTGTTGTGACATCGCGGACTGCTGCATATAATCTAATACCGTATAGACACGGAAGAAAGCACACCCCGGTGATAGCATTTTGGCATTTGAAACTGCTGCATATAGTCTAATACCGGTAGGCCACACGAGCCACCAACACCACTCGCGAACCAGAAATCGTGTACCATATTTCTATCACACCCGGGTGATAAGATTATCACACCCCCTCGGGCCAATTTCCAAGGTGATTTTCTCGACAACGGGGGGAGTGCAAACGCCGAATTCGATGCGAGTCGACGAGTGAAAGAAAGGGCTGAAGTTTTATCGCGACAAAAAAATGCATGGCACCAACAGTAGTGTGGGCAGGAGGTATATAGAAGTGCCTACTTCGTGACCCCGAATCTGAGTTAACCACTACAGTACAGGACACCTAATAAGAAACAGGAAATCTGGTCCAGGCTGGATTTCTTATTTGAGAGAGGGTGCTTTTCTACACTAAATTCAATATAACGCCTGCTGAATTTCTTATTTTCCTCTGAAACTCAGCCTGGCTTTCTTGTTAGCCTGTTTCTTGTTAGGTGTCCTTTACTGTATAATAGGGCACGGAGAGAGAGAGGAAGGACGAAGATAAATATATGGGGTGGGAAAAAGAAAAAGAAAGAAAAGCGCCGAGCTTTCCAAAGCCCCCACCGTTTCCGTTGTGTCTCGAGTGTGTATCCACCCCGCTTTGTTTTTGGGTAACATCAGCTCGGAAGTTCGTCCGAGAGGGTGTGTTGTCTTATCACCCGTGTGATAGCTTATCACCCGTGTTTTGTCTTATCAACCGTGTTTCGTCTTATCACCCGTGTATTGTCTTATCACCCGTGTGGTATTTTATCACCCGTGTGTTATCTTATCACCCTGTGTGTTATCTTATCACACGGTGTGATATATTATCACCCGTGTGTTATCTTATCACCCGTGTTGTCTTTTCTCACTCGTGTGTTATCTTGTCACCCGTGTGGTATCTTATCACCCTGTGTGTTATCTTATCACCCGGTGTGTTATATTATCACCCGTGTGCTATCTTATCATCCGTGTTTTATCTTATCACCCGTGTGTAATATTATCACCCGTGTGTCATCTTATCACCCGTGTGTTATCTTATCTCGCCCGTGTGTTGTCTTACCACCCGTGTGGTACAAATACGGTATATATATGCATGATATATACGAGTAGCGCTAAACGGACCCCTGGGGTAAAACGTAGGATTTGTATGTGTAGCCGTCGACTGCACGATGTACTTATCATACGTTATCGTAGTAGAGCCTTCTGCTACGTTCCTCGTTTGAGCTTCGCTTAACAGACAAGGTTGTTATACAGGTCCAACGTCCCCCTTCGCGATTGTGGTTAACCCCTTAAGAACTGGTCCCACGTATTTGGGGACAGACTACTTGGAATTAGTGTGTGATTACTTATTTCAGTTCTGAATGGGTTAACATTGAAAAATCCCGGGTGAAAAGGGAGAACACAGTAGTAGTAGGCATTCGTTCCTCGTATATACCAGCTACGTACTACTCATAAATAGCCACCGGGCAGGGACGAAGAAAATAAAAAAGCTCTTGAAATATAAAGGAAACAATAAGTCGTTACCGGGCAAGTAACCGGCCAGCCCTAACGAGTTTATAGTTGCTGTATGTACGCAGTTCTATTTTTTTTTTCCCTTTTTTTGTCGTTTTTTTTTCCCCCTCCTGATGAACGCAGCGACATCTATATGATACCAGGTATATACAAATCCTACCAGTAACGTACACAGATGGGCTTCACGAACGCGAATTGCACATGCATGCGCTTTGATGGTATACACTGATGCTGTATCGTAACTGCCATTCTGTATTCGTGTTAGTATTACGTACTGTATTGCTGAAGACCTCAAGGTGTTTCAAGCCACCAAGGGGTCCACGGCACAGGTCCCGTTGGTGTTTGGAGTAGAGACCGCAGCGTGGACCGTTGCAGCAACTAAAGTGGGCAAGTGGTACAGAGGGGTCCTCGAAGCGGCTGAACAGTTCATGGTCCGGTGGCACAAGCGTCGAGCAATGCAAAACTGAGTAAACAGCGCCACGCATCCGTCGCGGGTGGCGTGCACAAGGGAATGGGAAGGAGGGGGCAACAGTCGTACAGAAAACGCGGTTGATGAAAGCAGGAGGGAGACAGCGACAGATAGCAAGTACCAGGCTGACTAGTAAGTCCCGCCTAGACTACCCGCTGCGCGCACCTCTGTAGCTCCTCGACGCGGGCTCTGTTGTGTTGTTGTTTTTTTGTTTGTTTGTTTGTTTGTTTGTTTTTTTTTTTTTTTTCGTTTCGTTTCGTCTTCTTATTCGTTGTTACTCTCGTTCTATCACTGTGATGAGGAAGAAGTACTAACTGGCTGGCGTGGATGGCGAACTGTCGGTATTGTTTCCCTTGGTTATTTCTGGTTATCTTTTATTTTTTATTTTTTATTATTTTATGTTTTTGCTTGGTTGTAACGCCTGTTGTAACGCGGCACGACAGCGATGCCTACAATCCCTCGCATCATCCATTTTTTGGTTTATTTTTTATTTTTCCGTGATCGCTTTTGCCTTTGTCTCTCCGCCCCCCCGAATTTTCCTAAGCACTTTTTTTGGCTGCTTAGCTTACGTACGTTATACATTTGGTTTTTGTTAGTTCCTCTTCTCTTTCCTGGACTCTCGTGTGAGCACGAGGACGAAACGGAACTGAGTAGGAAGTCGCACGTATCCGTTTATGGGTGGCCGCCCAAGGGAATGGAGACAGAGGGTGGGCGGGGTTCGTTAGGCGAAACCGCGGCGGACTAAAGCAGGAAAGAGACGGCCAAACACAGTAGGTACCCAGTACCAGCGACCGACTAGATGGTAGAACCTGCCTGTTACTACAGCGGCACAAACCTGCCCTCAGCTGGCTGGAAGCTACTTTTGGTGTGCTCTGGCTGCCTGTCTTTTCCTGTCGTTTCTTAGTTCTTGCTTTGTTGGCCACTGTTTTTTTTTTCGGTTCATTTATTTCATTTGGTTTTCTTAACTAGAGTGTCGCATCTCATTCGGAGCAAGCCCCACGACATTTTTAATTTATTTTTTGTTTCTTTTCATTTTGTCATGCTTTTGTTTTGGTTGCTTGATTGTGTTATTTGCTTCAGTATGCTTTACTTTCTAATTATTTTCCTTTCGCTTTTTTCTTTCTCTTCTCTTTTTTTCTCTTGCATGCACCTGCGATTGCTAGCCAGGCAGGTCTTGCCTGTCGCATATGGCATTGCATGTGCTGCTCTGCTTACTGCACTTAGCTGTAGTAATCTCTGTGTCCTAGTTTTGTGACCACAGAACTGGTACCTTTTTAGGATGATGAATCGGCACGGACACTGGGTGTGCTGGATGTCGACGGGTAGAAAGGAAGGTTTAATGTGAAGAACACACACACACACACACACTGTATTTGATAAGTTAACAAGTCCATATATAAATACCTCGAGTACAGTCAGTGTCTTACGATTTGGACCAGCTTGAAATTAATGACAATCTCCACTCCGAGAAATTTAGTCAGCGGACAAAATTTCAAAATTTACCTACCTCCAGCCAACCAACTTATCGAAGGCTGACTCACTGCCCTGTATACTGCTTGCTTGCTTGCTTGCTTGCTTGCTTGCTTGCTTGCTTGCTTGCTTGCTTGCTTGCTTGCTTGCTTGCTTGCTTGCTTGCTTGCTTGCTTGCTTGCTTGCTTGCTTGCTTGCTTGCTGTGTCCCCACCCTCCAGGACGAGAGCGGCGGGGTTGTCCTCAATCTCGACCTGGGCAAGGGCAGAATTTTTACGCTGAGCGGAGTGCCCGGGATGGGGCCGTTCCGGGTGACGACGGTGCACCCGTTCCTGCTCGACGGGCTGTTCGTTGAGAACCTAGAGGAGATACAGTCGCAAACCCGCCGCATACAGGTGGGTGGGTAAGGGTGGGTGGGTAGGTGGGTGGGTAGGTGGGTGGGTGGGTGGGTGGGTGGGTGCTTGTGGGGTTGTGTTTGTCTACTTGTGTGTCTGTCTGTCTGTCTGTCTGTCTGTCTGTCTGTCTGTCTGTCTGTCTGTCTGTCTGTCTGTCTGTCTGTCTGTCTGTCTGTCTGTCTATCTGTCTGTCTGTCTATCCTGTCTTGATCTCGACTAATAATAACCGTCGGCACTCAGGCCACGCGAAAAATGAGGAAAGTCACAGTTATATACTACGCCAAGGCTCCCAAACCTTGAACACTCGATTTTTGATTAACAGGAATAGGATTAATAGCATATCGACAGAGTGGTAGCAGAGCCAGGGGGCGCACAGCCGGTATACGTATAATTTCCTTGTCGCGAACATTTAACCGTTGATACCGGTATACATCATATTGCACACGTATATATAATATATACCAGGGTACACCTACATTAGCAGTAGTAGTTGTGCTATGATACTCGTACGTAATATATGTACAGGTACACAATGTCTTCCAGAGCTGTATAAGAAGACGTGCACGTACGTATGAATATGTATATGATGTTACAAGGTTCCCCTTCGGGATGGTCGTTGACTTCAAATCCCGGGGGTGTGGCAAGCCGAAGAGGGGGCACACAAGCAGCAGTAGCAGAGTAGCAGGCGTTTGTTCCTCGTGTCATATATACCATCTATCTACTCGTATGGTACGTAGCCACTGTTTGCTGGGCAAGCACAAACAACATGAGAAGTTCGTGTTCACCACACTCGGGTGTGTGATGAGGTGGGGCGACGCATCAACTGCAGCGAGCATACACACGTATGCGCGGTATCACGGGTTGCTTCCTCTCTATAGGCGACATCCTGACGCCCAGCCGCAGGGGTAAGCACTAGCCGACGAGGACAACGAGGTGGCGTGGTAGGGGCACCGGCGAGCGGTGCGAATGCCCGACCATCCGGCACCCCTTGAACGTAGGAGGCTCAAGGAGCAAGTCGTTGGTGGATACGACCGTTAGCGAGATCACGAAGAGAGGCAGGTAGAAGACAGAGAAAGTAGCGAATCTACAACCGGTGGACCACTTGTATACTCGTCAAACCGGCAAGGACGAAACAGGACCATGACTAAGCGTCCGCGGCGAGCCGTCACCGTCTGCAGCGGTTGAGTCTGCTTTATCCGCAGGCACGCCGAAGTACCCCTAACGTATACCAGCACATAGTACGAAGCAAGTTTGGGTGAGACAACGCAGCCCCGGAAAGGTGGCCGAGGACGAACTGAGTAACGCAAGGAAGTATGGGTAGGACCACCGACCGGGGCAGGAGGCCTCATCCAATCCAATACTTACATTGAATGATCGTTGGCAGCGTAAAATAATACTGTAGGAAAAAAAACTCAAGAAAGCTCGAGAAAGCTCAAGAAAGCTCGAGAAAGCTCGGGGAAAAAAAAGTGGCCACCGGGCAAGTAGCACCGGACCAGTCCAAACGAGTTTATAGTTCGTTCTATTAATAGTATATCATCTGCACTAATATAGTACATACTGTAGTTTGATGGAGGCCTTTTAGCCTTTTCTCTCCCTCTCTCTCGGTGTTGCCGCGGTGGATATCAGATTACATCATATGATATGATATTCACACCGTGTCCCGATATGTTTTCCTTCCGATTACATCATATAATATGTACATCGCGTCCCGATATGTCTTCCCTCCGCTTTACGTGTATATGATACCTGGTACCTGGTAAATATGATATGATGATACGTTTCGCCTTTATATATGTATGTCGTACGTCGTAGCAAGGAGATGCTGAACCCTCGGCTCTCGGCTTTGATGTCACCATCCGGCTCGCACGGGAAAGACCCTCCGAGCCCCCCCCGCCGCCCCTCACCCCGGCCCCGAGGTCGGACGCTCCGGGGGCCCGGACTGCGTCCCGGGGGCCCGAACTGCCGTCTTTTCGAGAGCCCTTGACAGTTGGCGCAATTTTTCGGGTGGTTTGCTTGACATGTTGTTCTCCGATCTCCGAGGTCTCCGAGATCTCCGATGTCTTGTGTACCCAGGGGCACACGAATACAAGAACAAAAACAAAGTTGACACCCCGCTTTTATGTTTTCGAGACCCAGGCGTGGGGCGGGGGCCGGGGAGGGGGGTGTACTTCATATTCATCCATGGTCGTAGTCGTATGACCATACGTAGACCCTTGCATCCCTACAATGCCGGGACGGGGCATGTCGGGTTTTCACCGACCAGGCAGACGTTGCTAGCACCAAGCGCGAAGCGCCGTGAGGTGTTGGGGCGAGTCGCATAAAGGGTACCTGGTATGTGTTATGTATGAGTTTTTACGAAGTTCTCAACCTCACATCTGATGTGTTTTTGTATATTTTTGACATGTATGAAAACGCTTCCAAGTAGTGGTATGTTTTTATGGCGCAGGCGGCTCCGGCAGGAAAAAAGAATAGCCGATCAAAACGTGGCCGGCTCTTACTTGTGGTATGCCCGCTCAGCGAGTCACCAGATCATAACGGTAGTACCCCTGCTGCTATATATACAGCTGCTGCTGCTGCTGCTACGGCTGCTGCTGGTGCTGCTGCTGGTGGTGCTACTGTTGCTGCTGCTGCTGCTGCTACTACTACTATGATACTGTTGTAACATTGCGTCGTAGGTTAAATCGTATATAGTTTGGGATCAATGAGGCCTCCTGCTGCGATCAGCCGGAGACGCTCACCCAGGGTTACTACTCCCGCGTTGATGGCCTAGCAATCAACGCGGCACCTCGTCGCAGAGAGTAGGTACCCCGGTAAAATAAACACTAACAAAACTGATGTCGTTGTCGACGGTACAACCTAGCTACCAACGATGGGCGGGCGGGATGGTCTGTTTTTTCTCCTAGCCTCTTTCTACTTTGTCGTGCTGTTGTAGAGCTGCGATATCACTCACGGAGTGATACTCAATCACTGTCTCCCAGTACAACAAAGAGGCTTTTCTGAAAAGGGGTTCTGCCCTGCGGGCTTCGCCTCTTTTCTGTGTCAGATTACTGTTGTAACATTGCGTCGTAGGTTAAATCGTATATAGTTTGGGATCAATGAGGCCTCTCTGCTGCGGCATGAGATCACACCCATACTTGTTGACCTTTCTCTTATCTCAGTGAC
>MEHQ01000511.1:145819-154900 GCA_008828725.1 Saccharina japonica | reverse complement strand
AAAAAAAAAAAAAAATCGAACTGAGCGTAAAAGAGCGCGCGGAAACCTGAAGTCGTCTCTCGAGGGCAATACCGTGTTGAAATATTTTTAACGCATGGGGGCACGCGCGTTGTTTTGCTGTGGGTTTTTGCGCGGAGGAGTTGGCTCTTTTGGCTGGTGGAAGCGCCGCAAGCTGTTTCTCTGGGTGGCAAAATGCTCCTGCGCCTGCGTATATAGAGATTGAACCGCCGCCGCGGTATGCATGGAACTCCATGCATTCTGCTCTTCTGTTTTTGTTTTGTGTGTGTTTGGTGGTGTGGTGTGTGACGTGGCGCCATGTGAGGCGTGCACTGCAGAGCACACTTGATAGTAGCGTCAGGGGCGTCGACTGACTTGTTCCCCCCACCTCTCTCTCTTCTCTCCTCAAAAAGACGGAAGCGTGCTACGTACGTACGCCGTGACTTGACAGCTGCACTACTGTTGCGTTGCGCGCGTTCCGTTGCGTTTCGCGTTTGCGTTTTGCGCTCGCAAGCCAAGCCGCAAGGGGAGGGGGGGAGGGGAGGGGGGGAGTGTTCGTCGTGCGGCCGCCGCGGCGCTTTTTCGAAGATGCCTGTGAAGTCGTCCTGAGGAAGAGTTTAGTTATACGCAGCACGTTGTACGCGCGCGTTTGGCTGGCTGGCTTGCTGGCTGGCTGGCTGGCTGGTTTCGGCGCGTGTTATTTGCCGTTAGCAGCAGCAGCAGCAGCCCTTTCTTTGTTGGCTCGCGGCAAAGCCCTCCCTCTGCTTTCCTTTTTGTGGTGTGCCCCCCCCCCCCGGGGCCCCCCCCCCCCCCCCCCCCCTCCAAAGTTTTATACGTGGAGGCGGACGGGGAGCAGCTGACCGCGTTTTTTAGGAGAAGAATTACAGTAGGTTGGTCGGTCGGTCCCGTTGTAAGTTGTCGTGTGTGGTGAGGTCAGTCGCGGGGCAAGAAGGGGCGGTGGCCGACGGCAGCGGCGGCGGCGACGGCTAGGCGGCGGCACGGTTGACATTAAAATAGGGGGAGAGGGGAGAGGGGAAAAGGAGAAGACAGGAAAAAGGGAGGGAGGGAGTGAGTGAGTGGGTAGGTACTGTTTGTGTGTGTATTAATCGTTTTTCCTGTATTAGTGTATTATCTTGTTTGGGGGGGCATGTTGTTTTTTATTTTGACAAAAAGAAAGGTGGTGTTGTCGCTAGCGGAAGGGTGGGTGGATGGGTGGATGGATGGATGGATGGCTTCCCCCCTGGACCTTGCGCGAGGGCGGACCGCGTGTTAGGGCTGGCGCCTCGCCTGCCTGATGGTCCTCGTTTATTACGTTAACACACCTGACTGTTGAAATTGTTTTGTTTTTTTTGTTGCATACCAAATGCTAAACAGTTTACTCCCCCCGCCAGAAAGCGTCGATCGTCAGCCTGGCTGTGTGTGTGTGCGCGCGCCATGTCTGATGGCGTGTTTGGAGGCCATGGCGTCGTGCCTCTGGGTGATGATGTACGGCCGCGGGTCGCGCGCTAGCGAGAGCGAGCGAACGAGCGATTATTCTATGATTTTTGCTTTGTTCACGCATCCTGCTCGTGATTTTTGTGTGTGGTGTGTATGCTTTGTGCGCTGTACAGTATACATACCTGGTATATACCTGGTATGTATGCGTTTCCGCCACATCTTCGTCTCTATCTTCACACCGACCGACCATTATTACTATTAATAGTGGTGGGAAGAGGTCGGCATCATGTCACCCCGAGATGGAGTCATTCATGTGATGATACGTTGCACCGCTATCTATCTGCTACCCACTTTTTTCTCTATCTCTCTGCCGTGTTCTCTCTCTCGCTATATATAGCGCGCTGGACACAATATATGAAGCTCACGTGAATCAGTGGTATGCTAAAACGGGCAGTGATATACCGTGGGTACCTCGATTTATGAGCGCCCCAAGATAAGAGCATTCGGATTCACGAGAAAAAAAATGGTACATCGGTGGTTTCTCCCCCAGTTGACGGTGTATATAGGAAATCAAATCAACTCATTAACGCGCAGCACCCAACAGGGAGATACCGTTCTCTGTCGCCCCGGTAAACAGTACCGTCCGTTTTCTGTCGAAGGCTCGCCCGCAATATCTCGCGAAAACCATAAAACGGTACACGCCAACCGGTGAATTCTCGGCATAAAACGTGAAATCGGCTCTTCGAGGCACAACATAACCGGGAGATGCCACCGTTACGAGGCTACACCGAAATCGTTGTTTGTTATTTACGTAACTCTATACGCGGTCGTCGTGCTTACAATCGGCGTTTAGTTTGTGTGCCAGCGTGCTGGTGGTACAAGCGATGATGAACCCACCTGCCCACTGATGACCAGTGACATGCATACCGTTCTTGAAGCATTTGATGATCACTATGTATGCGTTTTGGAAAGCATGGTATATAGCGCAAAAGCAGCGAGTACTCTGCCTGGTGCGTGACTGAGTTGAAAAGTTATTAAATTAAACGGTACGCCAGGTAGTTGATTGGTAACTTTGACTGATGTCACCTCCATCGAGGGGTCGTGTTATAGATTATTACGTACGGGTGTCTAACAGTGATCCGTCGTCTCCAGTTTTCGAGAGGGTTTGCGATACTACAGCTTATTGGACGATTCCGATCGGTGGGACTGTTGGTTGTGGTTTGGAATTAAACCGGAACGATTCGATACGGGAATACGGGCGTTGTAAATCCTGCGGGGCCTCGCTTCCGTTGAAGTTGATCCTTGGCCCTCCAAGCTCCAAGCCACAGCAGCAGTTTGTTTTCGTTGTCCCGCACTCCCCACGTTCTCCTCACTCTCCACAGAGCAACACCGCGTCCTCCGCCCCTGCGCACTCCACATCATCATCACCCCCACTCGGGAATGAACACCAGAGATTTATGTATCGCCACAGCAGGGAGCGTCCTCCGACCGGCTGCAATCGGCTGCTGCTGCTGCTGCTGCTGCTGCTGCTGTGTCTTCCTCGTTCGTGCCTATCGACACACGCCACACATGATCCGTGCGTCCGCGTTTCGCACAGGTATCTCGTGTTTTCCCTCCTCTCTCGTCACGTCCTCCACCAGCTGGCAGCGCATCATGCATATCGCGAAGCGCGCATCCTCTAGCCGGAGACAATCGCGATGGGGTGCCACAGGCTGCCGCTTGGTACGGCTGAGGGACCGTCAAGATACGCGTGCGCACAAGACACTCACAGCGCATCTCGGGGGTGCCTCCTCCACAACAAACGCCGGCTGTCTCCATTTTTTAGGACGCGGAGCAAGGCGATCTACGAAGAAGGCGTAAATGTAAATTCAGCCATGCACTGGCTTTTTCTCGAATAATATGCTCGGAAAAATCTAAGACATTTCTTGGAAATTATTTCGAGTACTATTTTTCACAGAAAAATGTTAGAACTTTCTGGGAAAGTTCGAGCAAGAAATTTCGCGGAAAATTCGTGATCTGTATTTTTCTCAGAAATTTCTTCATTTCTTTTAGAACAGTGGTGGAAAAAAAAATGGAAAAGGTTTCCACAAATAGCACAGGCATTCTTCGTGACAGACTTGGAAGGCATTACACGCTCTCGATTTACACTACAACCTTCTATAAACCCGTTCCATTCTAGGATCTATCGAGTCGGATTCGTCGTAGACTTCTGAGAAGATATATATATGGATGGTGGCTTTTATGATGTGGCGGAAAGGGTCCGTCAGATTGAGTGGCGGGAATGCTATTCCTCCGCTTTGCTTGGTGGTATGATGTGGCGCAAGCAAAAGCATCTATCTTTGTACTAAAAAATGTATATCTACGTGTTCTTCCTGTGAGCTGTGTGCTCTCCTCTTGCCCGTCCTCGACTGATGCCTGCCCGAGCCTCGACGCTTCCAACAGCTTACGTGCAAGTATCGTGCGAATAATTTGTCGTACCCTCTTGTTGCTGTCGAACTGCTATGATACAGAACGTCATTTAGACGCGGCGGTGGTATCAACTCGGTATGTATCAGCTTGATCTTACCAACAAAATAATAAGCCGATGTTGCATTGTCTGATCAGCTGCTCAAACATGCATTTCTCACACAGTGGGTGACCATTTCAGCTCACAATTTCTAGGGGGCGCTGAGGGATTCCGTTCGATCGGGAGGGAGGGGGGGGGCGCACGAACGGAAAGCGGGGGCAAGGCGAGGCGGGTGGCGAGGAGGTGATCCTGTCTGCCGGATCACACCTACTATACACGACACCGGAGGCTGCGGATTTAAGCAGACCATGTGGGGGCACGGGGAACGTTTAAAAAAAAATCACGTGTGTGTGTGCGCGTCTGACATTACAACTGCTTCCAGGACCATTCCAGCGAAACGATTTTGTAGGATCGGTCATATTTGTATCCTTAACATGCCGGAACACCCCGCTCCGCTGTGTGCAGTGCTGGTTGCGCAAATTCCCGAAACGATGCTGATCCTATCACTGCGTGACGAAACAATATTTTGCCTTGTAGGTTTTAACCATAGCCTTGCCTCGCTGGAGAAAGCTGGGGCTCACTGGGGCTAGCTGGGGCTAGCTGGGGCTAGCTGGGGCTAGCTGGGGCTAGCTGGGGCTAGCTGGGGCAAGCTGGGGCTAGCTGGAGCTATACAATTATTCAAAGCGTACAACAAGCAGCAGCGAAAAAAAGACGCAGTACGTATTACAACTATGCCATGTGAACAACACGTTCCACCGTAAAAACGTTTTCGCCCGTCCGTCCGTCCACCCGTCCGTGATACTACTCGTATGTATTTCCATCAACCGCGCTCGGCAATTAGGCGGCGCCTCTCTTCCCGAGACAAGAGGTCGCCGCTTCCGCCGTAGCCACCGCCGCCGCCGCCGCCGCCGCCACCTCCACCCACCCGCGAGGAGGAAGAGGAGGTGGTGGTGCGACACCCCGCTTGCGCAGACTGTGGTCGTCGCCTGGCTCTCGCTGCGTGCGCGGCGGCGGCCCCAGACCCGTGACGGGTCCCTCGGCGATTGTTTCGCGCTGTCGACGCGTGTTCTCGCGATTGTTGCCTCTCGATGGTCCTGGTAAGTACGTATGAGGGGGAAAAAAAGGGGTTTCCCGAAGGGATTGCATGCTGATTGGAAGGCTTTCGATATAGTCCGTGGTATACGAAGAGAACAAGGGTTACACCCAGAGGGAAGGACATCCATGGAAGAAATGGTGGTTGGAGGGCTCGATATAGTTCGGGTTTATAGGTAGGCGCAAAGGGGTACTCAGACGAGAAAAAACGTGATGATGAGAACGCTCGATGGTTCTGGTTCGTATACACGAGGCATAAAACGTAGCACAAGAGGGAAGACATGGATGACTTGGAAGGGGAATGGGGCACACCCGCCCACCCGTCCATCGCGTCGTCCACATCCTCATGTCAACTCTCCTCATTCATTTTCTTCACCCGTACCACACGGCACTGATAAAAAAAAAAAAGTTGTGGCTTTTATGGGCCCGTCGCTATAAGTAGCACCGGCGGGGGTTTGACGAATAAGGGATGCGGGTTCGTATAGCGTCGGCGTGTTGGACAAAATAAGGTCAACTGTTCGAGCGGAAAAGCGACTCGATCAAGGTCCGGGCGCGTGCGGAAGGTGCCAAGGACGGAGGAAGCGCTTCGGTCGACCAGTTACCATACCGCATTACGTAGTTTTATTGATTGTGCTTGCAATTAGATACCACAGCTGGTACGATGACGGTTACAGATATTAGGGTGTTCATATACTTGATAAGGCTTTCTCCATCTGTGTGGTCCCCGTACTTGCTGGGTACTCGACTTGCTTGACTTCGCTTCGATGCTGCTTCGAGGTCCAATAATATACCTGGTATATATTTATACTGAACTACGTGGTTTATGTCCACATTGAGGAGCGCTCCAGCACCTTGACCCTGTCCGCCTGTGTACGGGCCCGTCATGCGCCCGAGGTTGAATCATCAAGTTTGCAACCGCGAGTTAGGGTAAATAAGGGTGCTCACGGTTAAGGTGCCGATGTCTAGGACCAAGGGTATAAGCTCGTTCGAGACACGGGACACATACGAGTACTACTTGCTGTGGCGTGGTTTGTTGAAGGAGGCGTGAAGGGCAGTTCATGAGAATCGCTTTTCAAGATCTCTCCCATTTTGGATGTACCAAGAGCAAAAACAAGTAAACCGGGCGACGTATGATATGTATATACGGACCGACCCAGAAGAACACGGCCGCCACACTCACCAATCGCATTCCTCAAGAAACTGAATGTTCCGCCTGATCTTGGCGGTCAGCTCCGGCACCATCCCCTTCCCCCTCCCCCTTGTGGCCATCTCCTTCGACTCCATATGTTTCTCCAATCTCGACACCGCATCGGTCTTGCAGAGCGCAGCGGAATCGCCGTCCCTCCTTTTCCCCTCCGCGTTTGCCCAGCCCCCGATCGCCACCATCGTCGCACGCTGCATCTCCGCCCCCTTGGATTGCCCGTTCTGCTCCAACTGGGTTTGGGCCGACAGCTGTTGCTGCTCTTGCGCGATGGACCTATATATATGGTGTACACGTGTCCATGACGATATATTATATAGCAGTGCGGGGCTTGGTGAAAGCGCGGAGCTCATTATTTTTTTGCTGGCAGAAAACTTTTTTTTTGTTGGGACTTGCTTGTCGTTGCGGGGCAAGAGGGGACGCAAATAAGTCAACAGCTGCTACTGTAGATAGGTATATAGCGCTTAACTTCGTTCCTGTCGCCTTACTTCGTGCCTGCGTTTAGCCCACCGGGGGTTTTATTGCCACACCCTCCCCTCCCCCTGGTGTTCGGCGGCGTGCTGTGGCACGGGCTGGATTTTTCAAGAGCCCACATTTTTTTCTCGCCGGCGAGGCGCCCTTTCAGACATTGCAACGTGAGGAGCCACCTAATGTGTTATTACGTTATGGCCCGATGGTGTATTTTGTACTAATTGCTACCAGGGGTATTTGTTAGATGGTCTACCATGGGATTGGGATCAGTGTGTCAGGCTTACCTTATTTATATTGTTTTGTTTGTTTTCGGGTGCTCGTACGGCGTACGATAGGTACCGAATTCTTCAAGTGAGGAACGTCAGATAAAAATGTACCTGGTACCTGGTAGGCGCTAAATACCGTAACAATGCGAGTAAAAGTCCCGGCATTGTTGTAGGGATGCGAAAATCTATGGTCATACGACTACGGCCATGCACGACATGAGTACACCCCCCCCCCCCCCCCCCCCCCCCCCCCCCCCCCCTCTCCCCCCCCTCCTACTCCCTCACCTCTAATACCCCCCCCTACGAGCAAAATACACACACCTTGTTGATGGGAATGGCGAATCCGATGCCCTCGGTGTTCGCGCGTATGGCCGTATTGATCCCCACCACCTCCCCCGACTCGTTCACCAGGGGGCCGCCGGAGTTCCCAGGGTTGATGGCGGCGTCGGTCTGGATGAAAGTCACCTTGCGGTCGGGGAAGCCGACCTGCTCGCTCGACCGCTTCATGCTACTCACGATGCCGAGCGTCACCGTGCTGTCCAGCCAAGAATACATGTCAGCGCCGAAAAGGGTGGCGTTGGACAGATCTCTCTTAAGCCGAGAGCAGATCTCTCTTAAACCGACATCAGATCTCTCTTAAACCGAGAGCAGATCTCTCTTAAACCGAGAGCAAATATCTCTTAAACCGAGAGGAGATCTATCTTAAACCGAGAGCAGATCTCTCTTAAACCGAGAGCATATCTCTCTTAAACCGAGAGCAGATCTCTCTTAAACCGAGAGCAGATCTCTCTTAAACCGAGAGCAGATCTCTCTTAAACCGAGAGCAGATCTCTCTTAAACCGAGAGTAGATCTATCTTAAACCGAGAGCAGATCTCCCTTAAACCGAAAGCAGATCTCTCTTAAACCGACAGCATATCTCTCTTAAACCGAGAGCAGATCTCTCTTAAACCGTGTCGTTACGGAGTTCTCTAGCTCGAAAAGTCGGTCCCGCGCGGGGGGGGGGGGCACTTCATTTTCATGAATGGCCGTAGTCGTATGACCATAGACCCTCGCATCCCTACAATGCCGGGACGGAGCATGTCGGGTTTTCACCGACCAGGCAGACATTGGGGGAGGGGTGTACTTCATTTTCATGAATGGCCGTAGTCGTATGACTATAGACCCTCGCATCCCTACAACAATGCCGGGACGAAGGACATTGGGTTTTCACCAACCAGGCAGACATGGGGTGGGGCGTTCACTCGCATTTTTACGGTACCCCACCTACCTTAAACACGCCTCATTGAAAAAAATGTACCATTCTGTACCTAAATATAAGAACCGTTTGTATATTAATATGTAAACTCAAACGGTGCTTATATTTCGGGACATAGTGGTAGGTGATAAATACCCTCCCTATATACCCGTAAAACATGCCTTCCAGGAGACAGGGGGCATTCTCACCTGCGCCCCGCTGGAGATCCCGACACCTGCTTCTCGAGCCATGAATTTCGAGCCTTCAGGTCCTTGATGCACAGCTCAAATTCGTCTCGTTCTCTCACCAGCGCTATGAGCGTGTCCTTGTGTTCTTCCTGAGTGTGAAAAAGGAGGGTGGCCCAAAAACAAGAATGTGTTTTTTTTGTTTTAGACCCACATGAGAGAGAGGGAGGGAGGGAGGGAGGGGGTGTCGTCGTTGATTTGTGAAAAACCATACGTAGACCACATGAGAGAGGGAGCGGGGGTGTGGTCGTTGAAACGTGAAAACGAAATTCTCGTAGACCAACATGAGAGAAGGAGGAGGTGTGATCGTTGAAGTGTGAAACAAAAATACTAGACCAACGTGATAGAGGGGGGGTGGTGTGGTCGTTAACATGTGAAAAAACGTAGGCCACACGAGGGAGGGAAGCAAGGAAGGAGTGTTTTCATTTCCTTGACATCGATATCGACGATATCAATAAGGTTTTGTCGAATGGACTGAGGGTGTGGGGGGCGGGAGGGGGGGGGGGGGGGGGGGGGGGGGGGGGGGGGGGGGGGGGGGGGTTCTTGCTATGGGTGTTGGCTTTAAGCTCAGGCTCATCGAAATACTGATGGGAGGTGATCAGATCAAACGGGAGGTGCAAAACTTCGAACC
>MEHQ01000511.1:138319-140819 GCA_008828725.1 Saccharina japonica | reverse complement strand
CTTCGATGAAGCGCTCGGGTGTGATTTGGGGGACGTTTGATTCCGATGTATTGCGCAAACGTGCGTTCGCAGAGAGCAAGTTGGCGCGGTACTACCCGTTTACATTGTTTTAATGGATGCGAATGGACGCAACAACAAAAAGAAACACATTGCTGGCGGTATCATCGAGGAACCCGCGCACAACTTTTTGTTGGTCATACATACAATGCCCTACCTCTTATAGACAAACTTACTTTGTCGCGTCCACCAAGACATTCTTTGTTTGGCACACTTCGATGTGAGTCGACTGAGGGGAGAAAGGGCCGAATGAAAATCTTCTCGCGATAAAAACGCAAGGCACGAACCGTAGTGGGGGAGGGAGGAGGGAGAATGAGCGTACACTTTGTGACCCCGGGATCTGAGATACAACCAGGAAGGACAGAGAGAAGAGAAGAGCGAATATAATAAAAGGGATGATAAACAAAAAAAGGAGAAAAAAGTGGTCTATGCCGCATGCATACCTGTTGCTTTGCCGAGGCCTCGGCTCGTTGCAGCCGATCGACCGTTCCCCCGATGACCGCTTTCCTCGTGGACGCCCTCCCCGCTAACTCCGCCTCCACCACCGTGAGCTGCCGACGCAGAGCAAGGGCCTAGCGGGAACCAGGGAGGGAGGGCCGTCATGGCGGCAGGCATTAACTTTGCCATATGGCTATGCACGCTGGATTCGTCGTGTCGACGACAAAAAGCGTCGGTTGGCAACGACACTGTAAAACATGCCGCTCACGACATGAGCTAGACCGCCAGGGTGCCGTTTTTTGTTGTTTTTGTTTGCCGTCGACCACAGCTGGCGGTCGAGGTAGATCATTTGTGCGGAGTGGAGAACCTTTATTCCGCACAAGGGGAATGATCGTATCACGTAGTGTTTATGGTAAGGCACCCACGAGGTAGTTACATAGTGCTCCCATTGCTGTCTCAGGAAGTGGCCACACCGGAAATTAAATTAACCCATTGAAGCTGCCATCCGCATGCAAGTCCGCCTCAGAGGCGGTTCTTAGTAGGATGCAGCTCACCCTTTATGCGCCTCGCTGAACACCTCACGGCGCTTCTTGCGCTTGGTGCTAGCAATGTCTGCCTGGTCGGTGTGAAAACCCGACATGCTCCGTCCCGGCATTGTAGGGATGCGAGGGTCTATGGTCATACGACTACGGCTACGCATGAAAATGAAGTACACCCCCCCCCCGTCGCGCTTGGTGCAGGCAATGTCTACCTGGTTGGTGAAAATCCAACGTGCTCCGTCCCGGCATTGTAGGGATGCGAGGGTCTATGGTCATACGACTACGGCCGCGCACGACATGAGTACACCCCCCCCCCTCATTGCCGCCTTGGTGAGTCCGCGCTCTTCGCTGTTCTAAACATGGATTGACAGAAAAGGTTTTACTCAACGCGTGAAAAGAGGGGTGTGTGTGCCCTTTATGCGCAGACAGTAAATGAAGAATCACGATTTGGCGTTGATGGGGGGGAGTGGGGGTAGGGGTGTGGACAGGCGGGGGATTGGAGGAGACGGGAGGAAAAATGGACGCGTTATATATATATACTTCGTATATATTATACGTACTTGAAAAAAAAAACGACAACTATGAGATCGAGGATTTGGTCGAAGCTCATGTAGCGTGATGGTATACCTTCCCGTTCTGCAGTTTGACCCTACGGCGCAGGTCCTTGTTTTCGGTGTGCCACTTCTGGAAGGTCTGCAGCTGCCGCCGGAACTCCTTACCCTCAAGGGCCGCCAAGTTTTTCTCTCGTCGAGCGTTCTTTCGGCACCTGGTGATGATGACGATGACCACAAGCAACGAAAAACGAAAAAAATTAATTAATTAATTAATATACGAGTATATAATATATATATATATATACAGAAGTAACTGTAAACTTTGTTTTGGGGGGCTGGTCGGTGTTTACTTTCTTCGCGGTTACTTGCCCGGTGGAAGCTTTTTTTTTCTTTAGTAGCTTTTCAAGAGCTTCTTTTTTCGCGTTCTTTCGTTGTTGCCCGGTGTGGCTACTGTACCTACTACCAGGTATATAGGTAGCTGGGCAAAAACGCCTGCTGCTGTGTTCTCCCCCCCTTTTTTTTAAGCTTGCGACACCCCGGTCCGGGATTTGAAGTCAACCACGAAGGGGAACCTTGTGTATAACATGTATATACTTCAAAGTATATACTTAAGTATATATATATCGTATATATATCCTGTAATAAGTACGAGTACATTAGTAGTAGAGGGGAGGGTTTACTAGAGAGACAACGTTCCTGCGTGTATAGGCTTCGCCCCCCACCGGTAAGGGTATCTCGCGATTTTGAGACGTCTTCCGTATTTCCCGGTCCCCTCAACTGTTGGAGGTGTCTCTATTGGGAGTGCGTACGTAGGAACGGGGCGCACTCTTCCCGTCTCGAAAGGGAGGCGTGGTCAATGGTCGAATGACTAAGGCGGGCAACAAATGAGTACGCCCCCCCCCCCCCCCCCCC
>MEHQ01000511.1:124843-136818 GCA_008828725.1 Saccharina japonica | reverse complement strand
CCCCCCCCCCCGCGCCCCCGTCTAGGAAGAGGCGTGCAGCAGACGCATGTCTTATCGTTTTGGCTATGGCCACCCGTAAAAGTGTAATTATACGGTTTCACCCGGAGTCAAGGTGTGCTCAGTCGGTGACACAAGGCGCGTTTTTACGCATGGTATTGAATGAACACTGCGCCTGTCATGAAGCTTTGCTCTGTGCAACTCAACTCTAAGTTTTTCCTGGTCTAAGTTTACGTGTTTTCTTTTTTAAAAAAACGGAATGGGAGTTGCGGTGGTGGTATATACAAGGGGTGACAAGTTTTGTCTGCGAGGTTCGATATGACGCCAAAAACAAAACAAAACAAAAAACTGAAAACTCAGCCTCGACCCCACCTTATTCCGTAATTCTGACACATGGAGCTCAAGGTCTTTCTTGTCCTCTTCCAAGCCCGCAATCTGTTTTCCAGGCGAAGAACAAAAACAAGAGGTGAAAAAAAGAAAAGACGGACAACGAGGTCAACATTTGGGTCAGTTTGTGTGGAGCCTGGTAATTATTTGATACAAACGACAAGCATTATGGGGGAGTTATTTGTTTTGCATCCACATTTTATACGTAGTATGGTACCCCATAGAACCGAGCATCTGCCATATTATCCCGCCAAAACTCCCAAAACAAATAATCGAGCAAACTAAAACAAAATGCATCCTATGATATAATATGATACGTACCCGTACAGTTTTTGCGAAGTACCCTCGACATATGTTTCCATTTACTCACCTGAGCCTCCATCTCGACCATCCCTTGCTCCGCCTGTAGCTGTTTCTTGACCCCAAAGGTCACACTACTGTCGTACAGGGTCTTGTAAGCGTCGATCGTCATCCTGATCTCGTCGCGCACCCGCAAGCACAGGAGCCCGCGCTCGGGGCCGTCAAGCGTCACGTGCCGGATTAGCTCGTCTGCGCGTCCAACAAGGGGGAACATAAAAAAAATAAAAAAAACAATCGTGTATTTAGAAACACAAAAGTGATTTACTGTTGATACTTGAGAAGTATGTATACTGATCTGTCCCGAAATACATGCACCGTTTGGATTGAATGCTGATGTAAAAACGGTCCTTATGGTGAATGACTTGAGCTGTTACGGGGGAACATATATAGTAATCAAACATATATAGTAATCAAAACCAATCATGGTGTGAAAACATCGGAGGAAACATGTTTTTGTTTCCCGAGGGCTGTTCGCGGGTCATGATCCGACCCGCGGGTCGGGCCAGGAATTGTTGAAAACCTCACGGGTCGGTTCAGATCGGGTCGGGTCGGGTCAATATTTTTTCGAATATCACGGGTCGGTTCGGTTCGGGTCGGGTCAGGTCGGGTCGGGTCGGGTTAAGAGGTGATTAAAAGCTCACGGGTCGGACCAGGTCATGACCCGCGAGAAACGGGCCACCCGCGGGTCGGACCAGCATGAACCGCGAGTTGTTTTCTGCTTAACCGCGGGTCGGACCCGCGCATTCGACCCGTGGACCGGACACTTTCAACACTTTCCGCTTTCTGCCCAAAGACTTCAGGTTCTCTCGTATACTACCAACACTGAATAGTACTCATTTCTTGTCATATTCAACAATTGATAAAAGACCACGGAATCTGTATAGGCATGTCCGCATCCATCCATACCCATTACAGACAGGCCACGTGTCACTGTGGGCTACGCAAATGAAGAGTACATTTTTTTTCAAGTATCGACCCACGGAACGGATCTGCAGGTCGAACCCGCAGGTCGAGAGAAATGGTCTCACGAGTCGAAGTAAACCGACCCGTGACATGGCCCGTATCTCACGGGTTAATCGGAATCTGTCGGGTCGGGTCGGGTCGGGTCGGGTCAGGAGGTGTTCAAAATGTCACTGGTCAGGTCGGGTCGGGTCAAGAGCTTCTAAAAAATCGCGGGTCGGATCGGGTCGGGTCAGGAGGTTTTCAAACCTCACGGGTTGGGTCGGGTCGGGTCGGGTCATGAGGCTTCCACAATTTCGCGGGTCGGGTCGGATCACCTGACCCGACTCGACCCAACCTGACCCGTGAGATTTTACCTGACCCGCAAACAGCCCTGGTTATTTTGGGGTCCATCGTGGGTATTACTGTGGTCCGCCATAATGGTGTGAACAAACTAATTTGATTTTTTTTTAGGAGACGATCTCAGTGGTGTTATTCCAGACACATGCTACGGTAGAGGTGCACCATGTATTTTCTGCCTTACAAGGGTGGTCACTTATCTCTTGAGGAGCTCCGTGCCTCACCCAAAACCTGATTTGGGAGGAAACTAAAAGTGATACAATACCCGATGGACAGCCCCATGGCCTGACTGCACACCGAAACATACTGCAACGAAAAATATTGAAATTCCTACGATTTTGGTCTTAAGGGCCCATATTAACGAGTACAAAATAAATTCAATTTGGAAAATAAAATAAAATTCAAATTCGCTTTTTATTGGTCAACACACGCACCAGCACCAAAAATTAGGATCTTGGGGGGTATAATCTTTGGTGCTGGTGCGTGTGTTGACCAATGGAAAGCGAATTCGATTTTTTTTTTTCAAATTGAATTTATTTCATATTCGTTAATATGGGCCCTAAGGACCCGTTTTAACGAAGAAAAAACTATATCAATTTACAAAAAAAAATCAAATCCGCTTTTCATTGGTCAACACGCGCACCAGTACCAAATATTAGGATCTTGGGGGGTGCTGGTGCGTGTGTTGACCAATGGAAAGCGAATCTGATTTTTTTTTTTTCAAATTGAATTTATTTCATATTCGTTAATATGGGCCCTAAAGGAGGAGCTCGATCAGTCAGAAAAATATTTCAGCCAAAAAGTGCTACTCGTACCTCTATCGTAGGACGAGTCTCCATGTAACGGCATGTAACGGCCAGATACACCGCATCTTCTCACACATGGCGTCAACCGTTGTATCCGCACGGATACGACGGTGACACCGTGCCAGGTAGACTATGTACAATGGATAAATAAAACGGTGACACAATGCGAGGTACGTCCCGCTGCGCATCGTCCCCAAATACCACCCCCAAAATGACAGCCTGTTGCTTCGATGTGATTGGCTGGTTTCGGTTCAAGCCCTGCTGAGCACTTAATACACACAACGTACGATATATATATATTACCTGGTGCACCGAAAACCTGTTAGAAACGAGGTTGAAACTGTCCCGAGATAAGTAGAAGCCGGGCTTGGAGAAACGAAACATCTTCAGCAACGTCGGAGCGGAGACGCTGCAGGTCTAAGCTACTCACACGTTCGGAAAGTTGGCGCAGAGTTTCAGCTCTGAAAAACTAAAAAAAATGAAAGTGGCTGGTTCGCATTGACCTACGTAGACTTGCTGCGTCTATATACGTACAACAGCGGTACGTAGCGTTGTTATGCAAAAGTTCATCGTTGTTTGAGCGGAGGTTTATTTATATAGGTATATCACGCTGGGGGCACCTATTCTTCTCGTCTGGATTTGCGGTTGACTGTATCGCGACCGAACGCGGCTGATACGAACCGCGGAAACCAACGCTACGTAGCAGCGGTGCGGTCTGGGTCGACAGCATTCTGCAGCAAGATTAGAAAAACGAATTGTACAAACTTCACAGATCGAAAAGCCACATCTACAGTAGTTTCTACTATTGTAGTGTAACCAGAATCAAAATAAAAGGGCTCATTCTGAGCAATCGACGGGGGGCAAAATTCAACCCAAGACCGGGCCACTCTTTGTTGCTCGTACATGCTGCCCGGGTAGAGTCGTTGGGTTAGTTCGCGATGGGGGTTGAGGGTGAGAGGTATCGGTGAGAGTGAAGCTCGCGATAAACACGTACTGGTATTAATAGTACACAACTATAATGTTTTAATCGATTTAACTACTGCTGCAACTATAATAATATGACAGAAGGGTCCTGGGGCCCGACTACTGTATGCAAGCTGACCCTGGCAACGCTTGATCGCTCACATATGGTGGGTATAGAGTTGGTTGCCTCGCCCTGATGTCTTCTGGACACGAGGGACGGCCCGAGCGGATACCACAACACACAGCAAGTGTACACCATGACAGACACTAGCCTCGCATGCTGCAGTGCACTGCTCTTCTCTACCGTACTGCACAACACTCTACTGCACTGCACTGCACTATACTGCACTGCATTGTACTGCCCTGCACTGCTCTGCTCTGCTCTGCACGGCAGCGCACTGCGCGCAACCTACGTACCGAATGCCTGGGTGTAGAGGTCTTCGCGAACGGGACAGATCCCGGTTTCCAGCGCCTGTCGCTCAAGAAGCTTCCGGTCCAAATGCTCCTGTGCCACGGAACAATCAAGAGGTTGGTGAATTGCTGTTTGATGCCCCGTATATACGTATGTACCTGGTACGTACTGGAATACATACAGGAGATCAAAAGCGCGTGGCATGTACAAAAACGCCGTAATAAAACGTTGTATGCTTTTGAAACCGGGTGGAGACCTGGCCAACCCTGTAGCGAGGGTCTTCTTCATACACCCGTGCCCAGTGCCTCGCTGTCTCATACTGTAGTGTCTCCTTGTAACTGGTGACGTTCGCTTTAACCATATCAAGGTCTTCAGTACTAAACTCGTACGGTACATGTTTTTACTTGTAAGCTACGAGTACACGTAGTAGGTGGGTTACACTTGTCTGCGGAAGGCGGGGACGGGAGAGTTCATACGGCGGTTCGACACCCTACTCGTATCATAGTACTCGTAGGTGTAACTTAGGGGTCACTTAATTAATTAACTATTTGTGGCCTGGAGGTACAGTAGTCGGTATAAGCTCCCCCATCGGCGGGACGAGGTGATATGCGCCCAAGGCGCCGTCGACGACGGGCCGCGTAGTCGTCTTCGCCATCTATTAATGGGATACGTGGCGGGAGCAGCCAGCCAACATTTGAAGTATAACGTATCACCTGGTACCTGGTATCTGACAATAGACCAGGAGGCATGACGTGACCCGTGGTTGGGTCAACACATTTTTTTATTTCACGGGTCGGGTCGGGTCGGGAGGTTTTCAAACCCTCACGGACCGGGTCGGGCCATCCTTACTCGATCCGACCCGACCCGGGTCGGGCCATCCTTACTCGATCCGACCCGAACTGACCACAGTGTTTTGACCCGACCCGTGAACAGCCCTGCAATTATTACGTTGAGGTGTTCAGGTGTGCAATGCGTGCCGCATCCCCTCGTCGTGGAGACGCGATGACCCGCGCACGTTCTCTTCAACCCAAGGGATTTGAAAAGGGCCAAATGCAATGTTGGCATGGTATATTTGGACGCCCCTGTACAGAGTGAACTACTACCCGTGAGTACATGTTATCTTGTGAGCGAAACGTAGATGTTGTGCATTATTTGGTGATCATATATTATTTGAGAGTAGTGCACGGCACGCTGCAGCAGCAGCAGCAGCAACAGCAGCGTTACGACGTAGTTAGTACACAGGTGCCCAGAGTCAAATAATGATTGAAGTGTACTCGTACGTCGTACGAAATCGTAAGATGCAGCTGTAGTTGCTGGTCGTTTTTGTGTACGAAACAGAAGTACTCTATCCCCTAAAACAACCTCTCCCACGCTGATCCGACGTGCGTATATACCCCTGCCACGCCACCCCTACCCAGTCCCTCTCCGTAGTGTGCGTACCTGAAGCGTGATGACCGCCAACCGTGTAGCTGGATCCTTGCTCACGTACTGCATCCACGTTCCTGTCTCCTCCGTCCACTCTCGAGGCGGCAACATGGAGTTCACCATGTCGTCCAGCTGAGACATCTTTCCCTGGGCGTTTCCTCCCTGCTGGCCCTTGTTTCCCCTGCCAGGCTGTCCCCCTACTACACCCGCGCCACCACCGTTGTTGTTGTTGTTGTTCCGGGTACCGCTGTCGGACGAGGGCTGCAGGCCCGCGAAGATCGGCGGATCGTACTTCATCAACGTCTGGGGCACCGTAAGAGGGAACTGCATGCCGCCCGATATCTCCGCCCCCGTCCCCACGCTATCGTCCATTTTTGCACGATGGCAGCGGCAGCAACGAGACTGGGGAAGCTCAGGGGGAAGCCTGGTCACTGCGTGGCATGGGCTGCTTGTATCCTTGTTTGTCGAGAGTCAATGGGTTAGCAAGCACGCTAAAACGCAACTCAGAGGTCGACGTTGGACGTTGGATCACCAAAAAAATGCAGTATTTTTTCGGTTTCATGGAGGGGTTTCCATCACCCTGGGTGTCTTTTTTCACAACCATCTCGAGGGAAGAACAAAAGCCCTGCGGGAGCCTACACTAGTGTGCAGCGTGGCGAAGGACAGAGCAAGGACATCAAGATGGTGAGGGTAGGAGAAGGTGATGGATATGTTTGTGTTGCTCGTCCTCGACGTGTTCTCAGTAATATGCCGGAACGCTGCAGCACGAGACGTGCGCCTCAGACAGAATATTCCGTTGGTTCAGGTATCGATATCCGTCTCCTTCGCTCTCTCTGGAGCCTTCAACGTATCGGTATGTACCGCTGTACCGCTCTGCTCAGAGGATCCTGCTGCGAAAAGCTTGCCGGCGTGTGCTGACATTGGGGCACTACCCTCTCAGATAGCTATCCTCTCGTTTGCTAGCGCTTGCAGTCGAAGGCGTCGCGGTGATAACGAGGTCTAAAAGAGAACACCTGCTGACGAACGAGCACCCGCCGCCCTGCAAGCACTCGGAACAGAACATCAAGTAAGCTAAAGTGAGCCCCCCCACCCAGAGCGCCGCGCCGCTCTTTCTACTTTCTTCCGCTCTCTCCAGCTTTCCATTGAGTATCTTAAATCTTAATCCCACGCAAACAACAGCCGTCACCTTCTGCTTTAAATACTCTCCAGTGGCAATACACGTGGGTGTATAATCTCCCACCTCACCCACCCACCCACACCCCCACCTATACCGACACCCACCCACGCACCTACCCACCCCATCCACCGACCCACCCACCCACCCCACCCGACAACCACACCCAAACGACGCGACCCGTATGTAGGGAGACTCGGGAGGACAAAATCCTGAAAAACATCCCGACAAGCTTACACCTGGATGGGGACAAGGACAGCGATGAGGAGGGGGAGCGCGCAGAGAGCAAGACTGGATACGATCGGAGGAGGCAGAGCGACCCCGGGGAGCCGAGATGACGGAGCTCGGAACAGAGAAGGTGGGATGGACACCGACTGCCCCGAGCCGATCCGGCGACATCATGCCCGCAGGGCAAGGAGGAGGGCGGGACGGGGGCCGGAAGCGGGGTGCTTGGCCGACTACACCCAGTCGGCGGATGCCAGGTACTTGACCACTGACTGTGGGTACAGCAAAGGCACGTGCTACTGGTGTACCCGCTTAGCTGCTGGCTGTGCACCGTACGCTCGTAATTAATAATGATACAACAGGAGTAGTACCGTACTACCGGGCAATCAAGACAACAACATCCCCTAGAGGAATTTCCCGAAGCTAAGTTTCCCCCAACTACGGCGCGGGTGGCGGGAGAGCGTGGGTGCACACAGATCGAAGATGATGGGTTGCGGAAAGGCCTCGACGAGACATTTCCATAGACTCCATCGTCGCTCGCTCAGCATTTGCACCTTCCCCATTGTCGAGAAAGTCAAGCTCCGAAATCGGTCCGTGGGGTGTGTGTTATCTTATCACCCCGGGTGATACGGTATATAGCTAGTATAAGTAGTGTTGGTTGGAAGGGGCAGCCTACTTTCACCAAGTAGCCTACTCAGCCAGCGCTACGTAGTAACTGCGTAGACTATGGTAACATAACACCAGTAGGTTTCTTGTATCCGACAAATGGTACCTGGTGCCAGGTATACCGTGAGGTCGATTTCTCGGCTGTGTTGTGTGCTGTGATATCATACGTACAGCAGTGTTGAGGTGGATTCGTACTCGTCCACACAGGTACACACGTCAGCAGCAGCAGCAGTATGGTACACCGCGTGAGAAGGCAACGGACGGTATGATGGTATGATGTATACGACTCCCTTGTAAACTGATGTACAACTGCTGTAGAGTTTGGTATTATTAATAGGTGAAGCTGAAACCTGTGGGACCAGCAGAATATTACTGCTGTTCTGTCGGCAGTCCTGCTCCCCCCCAAGCCTGCCGCCGCCGCCGCCGCCGCTGCTGCTGCTGCTGCTGCTGCTGTATTTCTTTATTTGTGTGTGTGTGTGTCCTAGGCTGTACAAGTACAAACCGAACAGCGGTATATAGAGGTAGTCGGGCCTGCCTGCTTAGCTCCGGTTGTTGGGCACTTTGAGACAGAAGGGCTCATTTAATGTCTGTGTGTGCGGATTGGCACAGCCCAGTGAGCCCTAAATAGTGACCCCCCCCCGCCCCCGCCCCCATGTAACATATGGAAACAACGTAATGAGCGCCCAACTGTCGAAGGTAAATATATTAGGACTGGGGACGGTGCTCCGCCTCGCAAGGGATATGTGGTCAATGGTCAACAGACTAAGGCAAGCAACAAATTATATCAATAGTCAAAATTGCTACGTGAGGCAAGCAATAAACGAGTACCCCCCCCCCCCCCCCCCCCCCGTCTCGAAAGGGATGCGTGGTCAATGGTCAAATGACTAAGGCAAGCAACAAATGAGTACGCCCCCCCCCCCCCCCCCCCCCCCGTCTCGAAAGGGATGCGTGGTCAATGGTCAAATGACTAAGGCAAGCAACAAATGAGTACGCCCCCCCCCCCCCCCCCCCCCCCGTCTCGAAAGGGATGCGTGGTCAATGGTCAAATGACTAAGGCAAGCAACAAATGAGTACGCCCCCCCCCCCCCCCCCCCCCCCGTCTCGAAAGGGATGCGTGGTCAATGGTCAAATGACTAAGGCAAGCAACAAATGAGTACGCCCCCCCCCCCCCTATGTACGCCTCTCCGCAGAGGACCTCCTTGCCAAGGAGTACCGAGCGGCGATGCTAAAACGCATGACGGAGGGCCACACCGTGCCCGGCTCGGGCGCAGCCGCCGCCGCTGCCGCCGGAACACAAGGCGGTGCAGACAACGACAGCGATGACGATGACGACGACGAAGATGACGGGGGTTTCTTGGGGAGCTACCGCAGGCGGCGGCTGGAGCAGCTGAAGGCGACGGCGGGGCGGCCGCAGTTCGGCCAGATCCAGGAGGCGGAGCGGTCCACTTTCGTCTCCGCGGTGGACACGGAGGACCCCAGGACGAGCGTGGTGGTGCACCTGTACGAGCCGTATATCGGAGCGTGCCGCCGGATGAACCGCTTTTTGGAGGTGGGTGGGGGTGGAAGGGGACGCGTGCTACATACGATAGAGGTATAAGGTATACCTTTTTTTGGCTGAAACATATTCTGAATGACGGGACTCCTTAACCCAAAATTGTCGGAATTTCCCATTCCTGTGTTGGCAATTTAACCCAAAATCGTCGAAATTTCCCATTCCTGTGTTGGCAACACGTTTCGTCGTATACTCAGTTAGGCCTTGGGATGGATGTTGATCGGGCATATATGATACAGTAGCCCTTTTTATTTTTCCCTCCAAAATCAGTTTTTTTACTTACAATTAATATTGAGCTCCTGTGAAACGATAGAGGTATAGGTACTGTACTTTTTTTTGGCTGAAACGTTTTCTGGATGACGGGCCTCTTCTTAACCCATTCAGAACCGAAAAAAATGCCCCACACACTAATTCCAAGTAGTTGTCCCCAAATTCGTGGGACCAATTCTTAAGGGGTTATTATAACCCAAAACACATTCGGAATCTCATTTTATTGTGTTGCCATATGTTTCGTTTGTGTAACTTATTAGACCATGGCATTCATTGCTCATCAGGAAATACTTTTTTAGTTTCTCTCCAAAATGAGTTTTTGGGTGAGGTGATAGTAGACCTCATCACGTGTGACCGCCCTCGGGAAAGAAACATGGTGCGCCTCTACCAAAGCATGCGTCACGGGCTGGAAGGGGGAAGGGGGGGGGGGGTGAACTCATGTCGTGCACGGTCGTAGTCGTATGACCATAGACCCTCGCATCCCTACAATGCCGGGACGGAGCACGTTTGGGTTTTCACCAACCAGGCAGACATTGCTTGCACCAAGCGCGAAGCGAAACGTGAGGTGTTGGGCGAGTCGCATGGAGGGTGAGCTGCATCCTACTAAGAACCGATTGTAAGGCGGACTTGCATATGGATGACAGCTTCAATGAGTTAATTTATTTTCTGGTGTGGCCACTTCCTGAGACAGCAATGGGAGCACCATGTAACTGCCTCGCGGGTGCCTTGCCATATACCAGGTACACACTACGTGATACGATCATTCTCCTTGTGCGGAGGGGGGGGGGGGTAGGCCGCCCTTGCTGGGAGGCGATGATGTTGCGGGTGCGGTTCATCCGGGTGGATGCGCTACTAAAGTATACCTGGTATTGCAATACGAGTATGGTACTGTATGTACTTGGTAAGTATTTTCCATTGTTTTGCTGTCCCTCGCGCGCGTGTTTTACCCTTTTTTAAATCCTGAAAACATAGTTCAGCTCTTATTCCCAAGTGGTTTGTACGCCGAAGTTGGCTTCAGTTGTATTAACAGGAGGGGGTTGATTTTTTTACTCTTTTTTTTGTTCTTTCCGGCGGCACCGTACATTGTAGCCGCCCCACCCCCAGGTACAGGTGCCCCCCCCTGTGCGAGGGGGCGTCGGCTGCACAGCACTGCGCGCCCTGCGGACAGCGGTGGAACGCGCTGCTATATGGTTAGACGAGAGTTTTGTACTCGCGGGAAACGCAGCCATCATACGTAGCGCGCTGTTGAGCGGGGTTTGCGGCTATAATATGCTGCATGCCGCCTCTTCCTCCGGAGATGAATCAGTTGCAGAAGCCCCGCTCTACGTGATGTGGTACGTTATTTAATACCAGGTACCTGGTACCGATCTGGACGAAAAATATAAGTACCGTTAGGCATTCTTATTTGTCCCTCAACGGTACTTTATATTTCCGCCCAGAGTGGTGGACGCGTTAACGCGGAAACCCGCGAAAAAATACAAGAATAGTTTCACTACACAAAACAGCGGCGTGTCACGTGCTGCTGACCACCCCCCCCCCCCCCCCCCCCCTCGCCATTCAGTCGACGCTGTCGTTAATCTGCAAGAAAGTTCGCTTCATAAGCGGTTCTTAGTAGGATTCAGCTCACCCTTCATGTGACTCGCCGAATACCTCACGGCGCTCCACGCGTGTTGCTATTATAGCGATGTCTACCTTGGTTGGTGCAAAACCCGACGTGCTCCGTCCCGAAATTGTGGGGATGCGAGGGTCTATGGTCATACGACTACGGCCGTCCACGACATGAGTACAGCCCCCCCCCGCTCCCATCACCACTACCACCACCGACAATACCAACGTCAACTCCAGCACCACCAACAGCAACGCCAATACAGTATATATCAACACCAACACCAACACCACCACCATCACCACCACCAACACCACCACCACCGCCAACACCACCAACAGCAACACCTCCCCGAATACAACCAAAACCACCCACCACCACCACTCACCAAACACCACCACCACCACCATCACTAACAACACCCCACCAACACCAGCACCAACCCGGTCACTGGTCACATGACTAAGGCAAGCAACAAATGAGTACGCCCCCCCCCCCCCCCCCCCCCCCCCCCCCCCCCCCCCCTCCCCCACCCCCTTCCGAGTTCAGGTCCTCGCGGCGAAGCAGCCCACGGTAAAATTCTTGCGGCTGAGGAGCTCGGCGGCAGAGGGGGGCGACTACGACCCGGTGGCGCTGCCGACACTGCTGCTGTACCGGGCGGGAGAGGTTGTCGGGTGCGTGACGCGAGTGACGGACGACATCGGGGAGAACTTCACACAGGAGGACGTGGAGTGGCTGCTGCAGGAGCACGATGTTTTCGAGGTGCGAGATGAAAAACTAAGGAGTTTGCAGCTTTGTTGGCGGGAGAGGGGAGGGGAGGCGGAGGGGGAAGT
>MEHQ01000511.1:36542-106050 GCA_008828725.1 Saccharina japonica | reverse complement strand
CCTCCTAAAGTTCCAACCCCATCCTATCCCGCCCCGCCCCGCCCCCTCACCGAATTTTTGAGTCGCTTCTACGGTCTGGCCGGCCCCCTTGAGGTCCCAGTAGCAAACCAGCCCGTCGTCGCTTCCCGAGAGCAGGCGGCCCTCGACGTGCGGGTTCCAGCTGAGCCCGTAGCCCTCCTTCGTGTGACCCTTGCACCGGTGCTCCGCTCGGCACCTGCTCCAGGCCGATCGTATTGTTTTGGGGCATTTAGCACTCGTTATTTGTTTTTGTTACTTACATACTCAAGTATTTTTTGTTTTTGTTTTTGTTCTTGTTTTTTAGTAAAAATATAAAAATACGTCAGCTGTGAGTACTACCGATTAAACGATTGAAACTCAACTTGTGCAAGCTGCGTGATACGCTATGAATAGACACGCTCATTGGGCGTGCTTGTTCTATATTTCATTTTAGAATGGTACCTGGTATATATATATGGTATGGTGTTTGTGAGTGAAATCTACTACCTGGTATATATATGGTTATGGCTTTAATATTTGTTACTGTTATTTTCGTTGTGCGGGTATTCTTGGGGAAAAAAGTAGAAAGCGTGAAGAATTAAAAAAAAAACGGTTCCGATGGTACAGGCCCTTAGTGTGTGGGAGTGGGGGGGGGGGGGTACTCATGTCGTGCATGGGTGTAGTCATATGACCATAGACCCTCGCCTCCCCACAATGCCGGGACGGAGCACGTTGGGGATTCACCGGGAGGCGTCTCACCCGCTGTTCGCCGGGGGTACGCTGGGGTGCTTGGAGATGTCGAAGACGCACACGTCCGCCGAGGGAGACTTGGTGGCGATGACGAACTCGTTTTGCGGCATGTAGCGCGCGCGGTTCACCTCTCCATCGTGGTTGATTTTGACCATCACTTCCACCTTAAAGGGCGGGGGCGGGGGGCGGGGGGGGGTACAGGCGGGGGACAGCATACTCTAATCAACGAAGAAGTCGTTGCTATGATATGAATGGAATATGTATACACGAGTGTCACAATTGCAAAATAATCACCGATCGCGAGTCATGGGTCACGAGCGAGCGAGGCACTTGCCTTTCCGTGCACGCCTCCAACCCCCCCCCCCTTCGAGANCCCCCCCCCCCCCGCTCCGCCTCCACCGAAAAATTACACCCCAGTAGCATCAAACAAGGGGGAGAGCAACAGCAAACACTACGTACAGCAAGTACGTACATCAGTTGGGGGACGCCATACCGTACAACACGGGTGATAAGACTATCACACGGGTGATAAAACTATCACACGGGTGATAGGACTATCACACGGGTGATAAGACTATCACACGGGTGATAAGACTATCGCACGGGTGATAAGACTATCACACGGGTGATAAATAAGACTAAAAACACTATCACACGGGTGATAAGACTGTCACACGGGCGATAAGACTATCACACGGATGGTAAGACTATCACGCGGGTGATAAGACTATCACACGGGTGATAAATAAGACTATCACACCCCCTCGAGACGAACTTCCAAAATCTGATTTTCTCGACAATGGTAGTGAAGAGAGTGCAAACGCCGAGCAACACATCTACAGAAATATCTCCACAGGATATATGTCCAGAGCCACCCTCTACGGTACGGCATAAGCTTTGGGGAGAAAATCGTCGTAGAAATCCGTCCCACCGGGGGGGGCAGGGGGGGGGGGCGTACTCATTTGTTGCTGGCCTCAAGTCATTTGCCTTGACACGCATCCTTCGAGCGGAGAGACTGCTTCCTACTCCTTCATAGAGACACCTCAAAACATTTTGGGAGGGGGGGGGGGTGTTACCTTGATTACAGCAGTATACGGTATTCCTTCCGACCTAAAAGAAGAAAAAATGAAAAATGAAAAATGAAAAACAAAGTACAAAAAAAACGATTTGAGCTATCATATCATATCATAGCTGCAAATAAAACACAACATCGGTCGCGAGCAACCGGGCCGCGAGTAACCGGGCCGCGAGCAGCCGGGCCGCGAGCAGCCGGGCCGCGAGCGAGAGGCCCTGCTTGCCTACATCGGTCGCGAGCCACCGGGCCGGACCGCGAGCGAGAGGCACTACAGCGTGTATACTTGCCTTTCCGTGGACGCCCCCGAAGCCGCCCATCTCCCCCTTCTCGTCGTCGTACGTGCGGTTGTCGATCTCCGCGCCGGCAACGGGGAGGTTGACGTTGGCCACCATGAGGTAGTTCTGCTCGGAGCCGGAGGTGTGCGTGCCGAGGACGAGCTTGTGCACGGCGTAGTCCTTGTTCTCCTGGGCCTTCACCGTCGGCAGCCACTGAACTGTCAAGCTGTTTATTTTCGGTTTTCGGTTTTCGGTTTTTGGTTTTGGTTATAGATTTTGGTTTTTGGTTTTTGTTTTTGTTTTTTTGTTTTTTTATAATGATTTTGGTTTGGTGATAGTTTTGGTTTTGGTTTTGGATTTGGTTGTCGTTTTTGTTTGGGGATTTGGTTGTGGTTTTCGTTTTCGTTTTCGTTGTTGTGTTTTTGCGTTTTTGTTTCGCATCGAAGGTAGAGTGGCGCCACGCGATTCGGGAGCGGGAGCGGGGGAGACGGAGGGGGGGGGGGGGGGGGCGGGGGGGGGGGGGGGGGCGGGGGGGGGGGGGGGGGCGGGGGGGGGGGGGGGGGCGGGGGGGGGGGGGGGGGAGGGGGGGGGGGGGAGAAGGGGGAGGGGGGACGACAAGATGAGGCACGACAAAGAACGAGAAAGACGCTTGTGACTGGTTTTGCACAACACTCGAAGGCCTCCTGATCCACCCCTTGTCGAGGTTCGGGTTCGGGAAGCGGCGATGAATACAATACGTGAAAAAAAGCGTTGCGAAGTCGTAGTGGGCATACGTATTCATGCAAAGGCGCCATGATATGATATACTTAGTACTACTTCGTATATATGTGCGTGTAAGTTCCGCAGCAAGTAAGTGCACTTATCCATCTTAGGAACTCAGAGGGCAAAAATTAACGATATCATATACGTATCAGATCGTACATAGGTAACAAGTGACGATAACGGCGACGACCACTGCGTGGCTAGAGGGGATGATATTCATACAAACTGACGCCCTGTTAATACTACAGGGGACCATAGTAAATACGAAACAAAAAACTACCAGGTATACGAGTATACGAGTAGTTCCCTATTTTTACTGCGTGGTAACAATTTTTGGTCCTATTTACTATATGGTCCTGAGTAAATAGTTACCAATATGTCCCGAAATATAAGCACCGTTATTTATTGAACATGACTGCCCAAAATGTGCTTATATTTCGGGACAGAGTGGCACAATGCAACAAGGAGCCGAAAGGCACCACGGACGGGCGCAACATGATCATCCTACAACCGTACTTCTTGGCCCTCACGCTGCTCCTCGTAGACCGTGGATAACACTCTACGACGAGCAAAGTGGTCATTATTTTGGCCGCTACGAGCCCTTACAAGGGGTACGTCCCAAAGGGGCTACAACAGCACGCGACAGATGTTAAGAACCTGATAATTAAGAATTTGAGACTGAGATTTTTGGGAAACAATAAGAATGCGACCTCTTCGTACTTGAAAATAGTGTGGAACACACCCACAGTCTTACATAAGAATTCCACTCTGGCCAAAAAGAAGACTACTGTTGCGTACTGTACAATAACCTGGTGCTACAGCAGTGGTCCTTCTATACAGTAAAGGACACCTACGATTAATAATAAGAAACAGGAAAGCTGACCCACGGGCTGGATTTCTTACGTATATACGAAGTATTGAGAAGAGGGTGATTTCTGCACTATTAATAGTGTCAAGACAACGACTCTTTCGGATTTCTTATAGTCCTCTAAACATGAGCCCGAACTTCTTATTATTAGCCTGTTTCTTATTGCTGTAGGTGTCCCGTACCATACTGCTGTTGAAGTGCCGGTTACCCGCGAAGTGCCTGTGGGATCGCTTGGCACAGCAGATGGGATTCACGAGTGTGGGATATAGTGTGCGGAGTGCGGAGCTTTAGGTGCGGAGTAGAGGGTAGTGCCGGCTGCCGCTACGTACGATATAGTGCCGGTATTGTTGCCTCGCGCCTACTTGTACGGGCACTACGTACGTACAACGTAGGACAGTACTCGTAAAGAAGGACCACTACGCACCAACTTCCTGTCTGATACCAGATACGTATGAATACCTGCTGGTATGATATTGCTGTTGTCGACTACCTGGTACACTACAGCAGTACGAGTACGGGGCACCAAATTATGTATTATATGTACTGCTGTTCCTGTACTACAACAGCAGTATGAGTCCCAAAACTACCCGATACGAGTACCTAAACATAAAGGTCTGAAGGTCTGAGGTCTGAGGGCAAGTCAAGTGCACGTGCGTCCAAATATAACATATGCCACTCTGTCTGGAAAAGTAAGGACCACCCGTGTATTATTACGTATGTTCAAAGGGTGCTTACATATCCGGACATACCTGGTAAAAGCTCAGGTTTTACTCGTACTGCTTGCTGTACAGCAGCAGGCAGCACCAGCCTCTGGGGTACCTTCCGTATTTGAATTTGGAGAAACAGCGAGTGACTCCAGCGAGCGCGAGTGCGCACCGACGATTCACGGCAATGTTAGATATAACGTATCAACCCACTGCTGGGACCGGCGGCCTGGCCTCGATCGCGAAGGTGTAATGTCGCACCCAACACTCTCACAGGCTGGCAGGCTGGCAGGCTACGTCGTAGCAGGCCGGCAAGAGAGTGGCTCTGCTGGTACGCATCGCATGTGGTGACCCAACTTGTCGCGCGCCAGAAACCATGGAGCGGAGCTTGCTGCTACGAGTAGGAGCTGTGGCTCAAAACTCATTTGATGTTCAAACTGCTGCTGCTGTACGAAGAGTGCCTTCGTTCCACCACGCTCATACGCAAACTAACGCGGACGCGTGCAGATACATAGGCGCGGGCGAGAAACATACCTCGGCCACTCCAGGGCGTGGGTCATCACCACGTCGTACAGAAAGGGGGTGTTCTTCTTCCACACTTTGTACTCCTCCGTGATGATCCTCTCCTCGGCCTGCTCGTTGGCGCTATTAGCTTCGGCCGCGCTGGCGCTGATCGCGCCTCCAGCCGAAGCTGGCGCCGACCCCGCTCCGGCACCGGACCCACCTCCCTTTTCCAGTGATGACATGGCGCAGAGTTGGTTATGTGGGGACAGCTGGGTGGTGAGAGGTGATGTGATATATCTGCTGCCTCCTGGTGATGAGTTTAAAAAAACGGGGACGTGAAAGATTGTTTCCCTCCCAAGTAGATGCATTGGGAAATTATAGAAAACCTTTCGCGCCATTTTCTGTTTTTTTTTTGTATCCGATCACTACGACACTACGACTGACTGCTGTGTTGAACGCTTTGCTTTGATGATGAAGCAGGACTACGTGGATGCTATACTATAAGGTGCTTCCTCTCTCCTCTGTGCGCAAGGCCGCATGATATGAACGAGAACACGAAGAAACGGGTGAGTTCAGAATTCCAGGAAAAAAATTCCCAACTATATATTCAAACAAGATACTCATTGTCCACCCGTGCGGGGGGGATATAGCTCAGTCGGCTAGAGCGTTTGTCTCATAAGCAGAAGGTCGAGAGTTCGAGCCTCTCTATCCCCGCACCTTTTTTTTTTGCCATTTCTCCAAAAATTAAAATTATGAGGAAACAGCAATTACTGCATTCCAGGTACCTGGTACGAACACAGCCCAGACTAGCCGCAGCAGCGGTAAAGAGAGCCATCCCCCGCCCAGCGTTGGTCTATCGTACTTACCTGGTACATAATAAATACCAGGTACATACCCGGTATACACACGTAGCAGGTACCAGGTATACACTTTAGCTTATGCGCCACGGTAACAGCGCACCGCACAGTCACAGGTAGGTGTTGTTGGGACGTGGCATTTTCTTCTACTGTAATTTACATCTCTTCCATTTTTTTCTGTTGTATGCTGTTTAATAAAAAGCCTATACGGAGTCCGGGGGGGGGGAGGGGCGGAGGGGGGAGTCCGGGTAGGGGAGAGGCGGGGAGGGGGGGCGGGGGGGGGAGGGTGAGCGGGGGAGGGGCGAGCGCGGGAGGTGGCGATGGGGGGAGGCGGGCGATGGGGCGAGGGGGAGGGGGAGGGGGTGAGGCGGGTGAGGGGAGGCGGAGAGGGGGGAGGGGGGAGAGGCGGTGCGGAGGGGCGGAGGGGGCGATGGGGAGGGGGGGGATGGGGGGGAGGGAGGGAGTGGGGGAGGGGGGGGAGAGGGGAGGGGTGGGGTAGGAGGTCATAGTCAGGCCTACTAGCAGCAGCACAATCATATTGTAGCGTTGTGTATACTTGTAAGTAAACACTACGAGATTTCCATCCCACGAAATCCACCCACGATCATTACCTCGAATACTTCCTGCTCTGCCTGCCCCACAAACCTATACTGTCGTAGAGGGATTGAATCCCGGGTGACATACTGGTATACCTGGTATACTTCACTGACTCGAAAAAAAAACGCACATAAATACGTGCAGGCCAGTACTATTAATACTATTATTGTATACCACTCTGACCCGAAATGTAAGAACTATTTTACTTAAAATTTGATATACAAACGTACCTTATATTCCGGACCAGAGTGGTACTGTTGTTAGGTATATGCTTCGTCGAGGACACACAACCCGCAGCTTATATTTGGCATGGCGTAGTTGTGAAGTTAGGGCCGTTCTTATCGAGAAACTTTTTTCCAAAAGATCCAAATAAAGTTTTCGCGCAATTTTGTAGGATTTCCATATTTTCCAAAAATAATGTCAAAATATTGGAATGCGAAGCCTTCCAAATATGTTTTCCCTCTGTTAATTTTCCAAAAAATCCAAATTAATCCGGTTTTTCTTGATTTTCCTGATTTTTTTGGAATTTTGTTTTGGAAATTTTGGGGGGAAAAAATGCTCCATAAGAACGACCCTTAACAGGGCTAGGGCTTGTGGCGCCTTGTGGTCATTACCTGAGAGCGGCCATCCAGGGACCCCTCCAGTAGCATGTGACCCACCGTCCCTCAGAAGACTGCTTACTACGGGGAAGAGGTATACGCATTCATACGTAGTAGGTCACCTCCTAACTATCAACCATACGTACACACCGTTTGTCGGTCGTCGGCTGTCGGCCGCTCCCATGTGTGCATCAGATTCCTCGATGTATAAGCACTGCCGCGCATGTTTCTTGGCGGTCTTCTTGCTCTGTGGCCGCACCACGACGGCTCAACCACCACCGCCATCCACACCTTCCTCTGTCTTATCCATGGGCGCCTGTAGGATATTCTTGCTGAAGAAGTGAATATCACCACGAGTTTTATTATTTTCATGTTTGCCAGCCGACACGATGTGCAGCGTGTGTGTATTGTCGTAAAACAATGACGAAGAAACAACAACAATTGCGAAATGCAGACGCGTGAAAGAAAACGGCATCCCAAACCGATATGACGAGAACGAAATTCCTCGTAAAAAACAAAATGCTCCTCCTTGCATATCTCATCCGTTAAACAGCGACTGAGCCCGCTGTCTCTAACATCTCCAGCGAAGTGTCAACAAAAAAAAAACATCATGATTATTCCATTCGCCATCTGACCAGATCTGACAATCAATATTGTGTACGAGCGCTTGTTCCAATCATAACATCCACATAAAAAAAAGGGCATACAGAATCCAAAAGTGACTTCAGACATGGAAAGATAATTTTAATATCAATCAGACCTGAATACTTGACGAAAATAGTACCACGGGTAGGTATTTTCATCCGACAATTAATGTGCAGTATGATGAGCTTCATTCAGCATCCATCACTCAGAAACATTCCCAGGATGTTTTCCATCCGACTATTTTCTATGTGCACAACACAAGATTGGCTTCAATTTTGATCACTCAGAAACATGCAACGAGAAAGACGAAGAAAATCAAGGGAAAAACCGAACAAGGAAACCTCTATAGATATTCAGCTCGAAGAATAAGATTATAAATATCTGGTTTATATTGGCTACTGAGAAATCGACCATGCATGGCTCTCTACGTAGGGACGTACTGTTATAGTCCTGCCTCACAACAGAGAAGGAGAAGCACAGCAGCAGTGCATCATTCGGTTTGCCCTGCCTTTCGTGCATAAACCGCGCGATCATAGCCGAGGTGCAGAAGAAACGAATGGCACGAGACTGCTTGCTGCTGTTGATAGTCCTATATAGAACATAGGACTATTTGTTGTGGTTTTCTAACAACAGCGATGGCGAGGAGACGGAGCCTAGTCTCCTTGGCTGCGCAATAAGCCTGTGATATAATACCACACTCACATTAGACTAAGGGTCGTTCTTATCGAGCAGCTTTTTTCCATAATTTCCAAATTAAACAAAAAAAAAAAAAGGAAAACTTGGAAATATTGGAAATAATGGAAATATTGGAAATCCTTCAGAGGGCAAAATGTTTGGAAGGCTTCACATTCCAATAAAAAGAAGAAAACAAAATGGAAAAAATGGAAATCTAAAAAATTGCGCGAAAAAAAACATGGAAATTTTGGAAATTTATGGCTCCGATAAGAACGACCCCTAATACCAGGTATCGATTTTGGTGGGACCCTGTGTGCACACCGAGCACAGCCCACATCTTCCCTGAAGGCCGCATACCACTAAACTGTCCCTATCCCTGTCTCTGCCCTTGCCCATGTCCAGGGAACCCACGACCCACGACCCACGACTCATACGCGGAGAAACTACTGCGCGTATGTATTCTGATTCTCCCATCACCGTTGTTGTTGTTCCCGCATTAATGCATCGCCACAATGCAGTCCGTGTGGCCACAGGACAGGCTCAACGCGTGCTACGATAATAGAGGTATACTAAGTATACCAGGTAGCACTTTTCGGCTCAAAAAGGTTTCTGACTGATCGGTCGCCTTAACTCAAAATCGTCGGTCTTTTGATTATTGTGTTGCAATAGTTTTCGTAGTATAGGTAGGCCCTGGGCCATATAATTGTTAATCGGGTAGCATTCCCCCCCGCCCCCTCCAAAATGCTCCGTCTCGAAAGGATCAATGGTCAAATGACTAAGGCAAGCAACAAATGAGTACGCCACCCCCCCCCCCTCCAAAATCAGTGTGACGGTGAGGCGTACAGCCCCTCAAGCAACCACCCTCAGCAAAAAAACATGGTAGACCTATACCGTAGCATGCGTCGCAGCTCCATGTCGCAGTCCAAGCGAGCGAACGTCTCGTGGCACGCGTGGTAAGGTCCAGGACCCACTCAATCCTGCTTTGATTTATGTCCGTGCGGGGGGGATATAGCTCAGTCGGCTAGAGCGTTTGTCTCATAAGCAGAAGGTCGAGAGTTCGAGCCTCTCTATCCCCGCACCTTTTTTTTGTGATCAAAAAAATATAGATAGCGTAGCGTATCCTATCATGTCCACGTTACGTTGACGCTGATGATTTGAAAAAACTAATGACTTGAAAACTATCCAAACATCACATCGGGCACACATAATCCTTTCCCACTGCAATATCTAGGTAGTTCAGGGCGAATAGGTCCATTCCGGTTCTGTATGATCTAGCTCATGTTGCCGGGGGGAGGAGGGGGGGGGGGGGGGGGCCCCCCACGGGGACGCACCGTAGTGGTGGGTAACCCCCCCCCGGGGGGGGGGGGGGGCCCCCCACGGGGACGCACCGTAGTGGTGGGTAACCCCCCCCCGGGGGGGGGGGGGGGCCCCCCACGGGGACGCACCGTAGTGGTGGGTAACCCCCCCCCGGGGGGGGGGGGGGGCCGGGGGGGGGGGGGGGGGGGGGTACTCACATCGTGCACGACCGTACGTAGTCGTATGACACCCCACGGGGGGGGGGGCATCAACCTCGACAACTATCAATATTCATAGGCATCGCACGAGGCACTGTTGAGGGGGAACGTATTAATCAGGACTAAACATGCTTAGTAAAAATACTGGGATATATAGTCCTGTAATTACTATGGTTCGCCATAATAATAGTTATGTTAACGTATTTGTGTGTACGTAAGGCTACTACTACTGGTAAGAGGAGGCTATACCTACCGTACTGCTCAAACTAAGCCTTATCACCCCCCCCCCCCCCCCCCCCCCTTTGGTCTTCATAAATATGGGGCCGTACGAGCCTATTACTACAGTAGTAATAGTCCGAAGTTCTTTCGAAACTATCTCTGGGGTCACAATTCGATGCGGGTCGACAAGGGAAAAAGAAAGGGCTGAAGTCTTCGCGCGATAAAAAAAAATCAAGGCACGAACTACTACTGCTGCTGTAGTGGGGAGAAGAGGGAGAAACACCTAGTTAGTGAGCGTGGATTTGAGTTACGACTATCTCGTAGGGAGGAGAGGGAAAGGAAGAGCGAAGGTAATGAATGGGATGGAAAAAAGAAAAAAAAACGGGAGAGAGTTTATAGTATCGGAATATTGGCGACATGGGAGACTCACTTTTTCTCAAAAAGCGAATTTCATTCGTGGTGGACGTGAGATTCGAACTCACGGTCACGATGCCAGTCAACGAGTTTTAAAAATGCACTCAATCCAGTCTTCGTATATCCGTGCGGGGGGGATATAGCTCAGTCGGCTAGAGCGTTTGTCTCATAAGCAGAAGGTCGAGAGTTCGAGCCTCTCTATCCCCGCACCTTTTTTCCAAGTAGTGTGGACGTTTCTCGCTTGACCGTATGAATGATATGTCGTATTTATACGTACTCACTCGTAGATAAAAAATAAAACACGACGACAGCAGCTGTGAGATCGTATGCTTTTACAGAGTCTATTGTGTAGTACGGGCGATAAACAATGTAATCGTTCGTGTATGATCGCCGCCGTCGTCATCCTCCACCTCTCTGCCGAACTTCCCGACTATCATCGTCATGCACAGCAGTTAATTATAGTTGGAGATCCATTACTACGTAGTTCGAAGTGTATTCCAGGTATATAATTTTCCCTCCCCGAATGTCCAGGTCAAAACAATTTACAGTTGAAACTTAGTTGAAAGAAGAAAGCTTCAACGAAAAGCAAACAACAAGTAAGCCAAATACGAAGAAATCATTAACCTAGCTATAACTTCACATACTACATGATGATGAGATGATGTGGAGATCAACCCTTTGTCGATAGGACCCGATGATAGTACACCTACTACTTAAAGCTTAAAGTAGTACTGAGAAAATGAACACTAACAAGAAAGCCAGTAAAATATTAGCAGTATGTAGTAGTAGTAACAGAAAAATAAAGAAACTCGGGAGTCGTTTTGTACTGTTTTTTACTACGAGTACACTGCTGCTGTTGTTGTACGTAGTACTGCCTGTAGTGTATATAGAACGCACCCATTATCATATCATACAAGAAATCCGGCCAGGACAAACTTTTCTACAGGAATGTTGTATAATTTACTATACTGTACCTGCATCATCAGTCCTCCCTTCAGGACACAACGTATGTATGCATATGTCTGCTGGCCCCCTGTCCAAGCGAGCCAAACAAAGCAGCCGTGGAATATCGCGAAATTCAGATGTCATTTAACCTTGGGACTGACCATGCGGGGGGGATATAGCTCAGTCGGCTAGAGCGTTTGTCTCATAAGCAGAAGGTCGAGAGTTCGAGCCTCTCTATCCCCGCATTTTTTCCTCAAAACCTTTTGCACAGCAGTTCCCCCCCCAAGAAACTACAGGGCTACCTACATACATACCAGGTATAACATACCCTTATACCCTTTATATGATACCCCTGGTGACATAATATCAGGTAGTGCACACAGCTTGCAAAAAGTTATGAGTTTCGACGAAATCCTCCATCTCACAGCTATTAATAGCTGCTGTTGTTTTTAGTTTTCATAAATATGTACCAGGTTCTGTAGAATAAGTAGTATCAGGCAGGGGAGGTTACTTGCTGAATGAAGTAGAATAGCCTCCCGAGTCCCGAGCCCGTGAGTACGCTTTTCTTATAGTTCCGGATGTGAACTACGGGGCCAGTTATTATGCGTCACTACTTTTAAATTAATTAAAACCGAGTTTAATCCGTCCTTCACGAACTGAACCACCGAACCTGGCAATCGCATCATCATCACTCAAATTATCACGAAAAAAAGGTTCGACGGTTGGCAGCTGGCGGTTGGGGTAAAAACAACTAACTCCTCTCGCGAGATCCCGTTGACAAGCCCCCACTCCCCATGTAACACTCTCGCGAAACTCACCCCCCGGCATTGTAGGGAAGCGAGGGTCTATGGTCATACGACTACGGCAGGCTGTGCACGGCATGAGTGAGTACACCCCCCCCCCCCCCCCCCCCCCCCCCCCCCCCCCCCCCCCCCCCCCCCCCGCCCTCGCAATGTCTGCCTGGTTGGTGAAAACCCAACCGTCCCGGTATTGTAGGGATGCGAGGGTCTATGATCATACGACTACGGCCGGCCCGTGCACGACATCAGTACACCCCCCCCCCGCTCCTGTATGTTGCTGTAGACCAATACCTCGTACTGGCACAGAGTAGAAAAGTAGCATGTCCTGGTACATCCTATTAGGAGCAGCAGCAGCAGCAGCAGCAGCAGCAACCGCGTGATGCTTCGGTTCGACGACTGACAATATTTCGCTGTGTGCACCACCACAGGCGGTATGGTATGTACATGTTTCGTTTTGGTCACATTTTTTTTTACGTTTTGCCAGCTCAGCAACCATTGCATGTAGTGAATGGGAGATTTTTACCCTCAGTCGGCTTTCTGGGAAGAACGCCTTATTTTTAGGAAAGCCAAAGGTGCCCCCCCCCCTGGGTTGGCGTCGGTTGGCAACGACGCTGTAAAACACGCCACTCGCTGCGTGAGCTAGACAACCAGGGTGCCGTTTTTTTTTGTTATTTTTTTTGGCGGTCACCAAAGCTGGCGGTCGAGTAGATAATTTGTGCGGGGTGGAGAACCTTTGTTCCGCACAAGGGGAATGGTCGTATCACGTAGTGTTAATATGGTAAGGCGTCCGCGAGGCAGTTACATAGTAAAACCCATTGCTGTCTCCGGAAGTGGCCACACCAGAAATTAAATTAACTCATTGAAGCTGTCGTCCATATGCAAGTCCGCCTCAGAGGCGGTTCTTAGCAGGATGCAGCTCACCCTCCATGCGACTCGCCCAATACCTCACGGCGTTTCGCGCTTGGTGCAAGCAATGTCTGCCTGGTTGGTGAAAACCCAACGCGCTCCGTCCCGGCATTGTAGGGATGCGAGGGTCTATGGTCATATGACTACGGCCGTGCACAACATGAGTACAGGCCCCCCCCCCCCCCCCCCCCCTCATCGAGGAAGCGATATGATACGCGGTTTTTTCGCGGTTGCAGGTGGGTGCACAAGACAAGACAAGACAGGGCAAGTTTTTTGTTTTGTTTTTCATCTTCTGAAACTCGGAAGGAAGCGCGCGCGCACGCACTACGACTCGCCCAAGCCCGTTTGTTTTTTGTTCGGCGTTATTTTTCTTGCGTTCACACGTTGCACTGCACTATATCATATAGCTTCTACAATAAAATAGCTCCGGACAAAGAAAAAAATTAGAAGTAAAGTTTGAGCATGTTTAAGTCACAAAGTTTAGCAAGGCAAATTGGGCTTGGCGTATCATACATGCTTCCAATATTTTCCAGTCGGGCAATGTGACAGTGGTACGTAGTGGGTTCCATTTTGCACCGACCATCCACTATGGTTGAAACCGAAACAAACAGGCGGGAAAAAGACAAAAAAAACAAACAAAAACAAAACAAAAAGCTCACTTGTCTAACTCCTCTGCCATGCTCTCGGCAGCTTTGGGGTACTCCATGAAGCGATCCAGCTCGGCCTGTGCGTGTGAAAGCCGGGTTTTACAAAAAAATGGCGTTACTTGCTTGCCTCTGTCCTTGCTTGAATCGCAGCCCTGCCCTTGCAGGCGGTGGTAAGAGTGATGCAAGTTCTGCTCCAAAAAGCTAGCTGTCTTGCCACAGCGTTGACGCATGGAAGCAGGCAGGTGTAGGTGTACCGAACACCAAATCAAGCCTACGACAGCAGTACAGCATACGAGTGCATAGGTAATGGCCTGCGATAGGAATAAAGAAACCAAAATGAAATTCCTTTTTTTTCCGGGCACAAGAGCCGAGAGGCCGTCAAGGTTTATTGCGCCGCGTTTGTTCAGGGACTTGGTCGGACATATATATATATATATACAATAATATATATAAGAGGGGGGGCAGAGGTTTGGTTCAGGTACGTGGTCGGAAAAATGTGAGGAACCCTTCTGTACGGGTATCGACGCCCAAATGGTGTCTGCGTTGCCGGACAAAGCGAATAATGTTTCTATCATACGAGATCAATTCGAGGAAATCGTTGAGATTGGGTTTGTGAAAAACAAAAACAAAAAAACACACACACACACATGTGCCCCGAGCCCACGCAGTCGTGTGCGATCTCCTCCATAGTTTTCCATCATTAAAACGGCGTTCTTCGCCGACTCTACTACTGCGAGGGGAAATCAGAAAACAGATGAAGGGGGGGGTGAACGACAACAACGAGCTGGATCACTCTACTCGTGCTTGCGGTCGGTTCCACAAAAGACACCCACCACTGCTGTCTTTGCTGTCGCCTCCGAGGGCGTCTTTTTTGTCGTGCAATTATATGATTTCCTTATACATGTATAGCCACTTTCAGCCTGTGTCAGAAAACCTGGAATTCCTTCTCCTTGTCCACAGCCGCTTGGCAGAGCTGCTTGTTCCGTGCTTCCGCGGCCTCGAGTTCGTTGCAGACTCCACTCTTCGCCGAAGAAACGATCTGGTACTTCCGACGACTAGCGATGTCCGCAAGGGGCACCAACGGGGGCGGGGGGGTTGGCGGGGTCGGGGGGAGGGGGGGGAGAGAGAGAGAGATAAAAACTTGTTCAGTTTGTCTCATAAAATAGCGCAACGGGCTGACTTGTTCCAGATGAAATTTGGGCTACTACAGTACCTAACTCTAACCCTAACCCTCGTACAGTAGTACTATATAGAGTACCGTGCTGCAGTGCAGTGCAGTGCAGAAAAAACATAATTTGGTCGACGATTTCATCGAGGCACTGTTTTATCGCCGGTCGCCCCGGTTGGCTAGCAGGTAACCACGAAGCTTGTTAGCGTCAAGATCGTGAGTTCGAGCCCCCCCCCCGAGTGCATTCTCGTAGGATTTTTTTCTCGCAATATCTTGACTAGCGGAAAGCGCGAGAGCGTGAGTTAGCAAAATTCGATGAAGATCGACGAGCGTTGGGAAGGCTGAACCCTCTGCGCGATAAAAATCGAGGCAAGAACCGTAGTGGGGGAGGAGGGAGAGGAGCCTACTTTGTGACCCCGGATCTGAGTTACGACTAGGGAGGGAGAAAGACAGAAGTGCGAAGATAATAAATGGGATGGGAAACTATATAAATAACTGTTTTATGAATGAGCCCAGGCGAAATAAAATGGGTTGGAAAAAAAACGGACTTGTCCGCAATGTGCACGCCCCTACTGGAAACAAAGACAATATCATGGAAAACCGCACAATCAACCATATCCATTCGGGCCGACGACGAAAACAAAAACGGCCGCATATCTGTTGTTACCCGCGCCTACCTACCTCCTTTCGCTGGGCTGGGACAAACTGTTGTTTGTACCAAAGCCCGACCTCAGGGACCGACAGAGAAGTGAGAGGTCGATGGCAAGTTTCCAATACGAATCCCTTCCCAAATGCTTGGAACCCCCCCCCCCGTTCGGATAACACAATAACGCCTGTTTGCTCTGTACTCCCTACAGACAACAACAACAACAACAACAACAACAACAACAACAACAACAACAACACCGGTATATACACAGACAGGCGTTACCTTTCTTCCGCGGCCGCCCCCGCGTCAGCCGCCAGCTGCGCGTTAACGCCTTCCATCTCTTGTATTCGCTCCTCGAGTCGGCCTACGTGGGCCGACAAGTCGGCGCGCTCCGCCTCGTGCACTCTGGCTGCCACGGCCGCCTCGGCGCCGGCGCGTTCCGCCAGCGCCTCGAGAGCGGCACGGTCGACTTCCCACTTCGTCAGCTGCAGGAACGTGTTCTTCTTAATCTGTGCCGCGAATTCCGCGGGGGATTCGTGCACCTTCATGGAAGGCGGGGATGGGGGGGGGCAGGCGGGGAGTCTTGTAAAAATATGGATCGCATTTCCCAGCCAAGGTAATTCCTTATGAACCTCCCCCCCCCCCCCCCCCTCATATGACTACGGCCGGCTGCACGACATGGAGTACCCCCCGCCCCCCCCCCTCCGTCTCGAAAGGGATGCGTGGTCGATGGCCAAATGACTAAGGCAAGCAACAAATGAGTACGCCCCCCTCCCCCCCTTGGGTCTATGGTCATACGACTACAGCCATGTATGGATATAATATCGAGTACACCCCCCCCCTCTGAACGGCGGGATCTTTGGGACTTCGGTACCGTATACGGCCATGCGTTGACCTACCCACTTCGTTGACCTACCCACTTCGATTCATTACCTGGGGAACCAGGGAGACATATAGCTCAGTAGGGCAGTAGGGTAACACCTTAATAACATCACTGCTGCTGTACGCACCTCGAGCAGAATTCTCCCTTTGTTGGGTGATATGGCGACACCGTCCACCCGCCCGAGGCGGCTTGCCATCGCCGCGCACACCTCGTTCAAAACGATTTCCGCCTTGCTGACCGCCATGGACTTGGCGCGAACCTCGGCTTTGTAGGAAACGAGCGCCGTCTTGTTGGCGTCGACATCGACTGCCGGTGCGTCAAAAAAAATAAAAGCAACGCAGGTTAGAGGAAACGGAGCGAACGGTGTCAGTTCGTGCCGTACAGAATCGTATGAATAGAATACGAACGAGTGTATAATGACTGTATATATGTAGCAGGTACAATATTTGGGTAAAGGGTGGTACTGTAGTGCGTATTCAATTGAGTATGCGAAGGGAAGGAGAATTGGTTGGATGAGATTGGTGGTATTCGACGAATTGTGTCCGCTTTTTCATTCTGAATGAATAAATGCCCTGCACATTGTCGGAAGGCAAAATAATATACTAAAATACTATTTTGTACCAGGTACGTACGAAGCAGAATGTCATGATGAATGCATCATACATCATTATTCATACCATCCTGGGCGGGAATATAAGGACAGTTTAAACATTGTTACGGAGACAAGCCGGTCCTTATATTTACGCCTAGATTAGTATAACGTTTCTCCATTGGGTGGAGGTATACATGCGCGTATATACTGGTACAGCTCATTACGTTACCTACTACTACTACTACAGTAGGTGTGTACGAACTCAATTATCCCAGATATCATATCATACCGTACGTCGCCGAAGCTTACAGCAGTAACAATTCTACGGTTAGTTGTTAACCGACGGGTCGTTGTTGAAGATCTCGTATGATACTTCTCGATGCGTTTTCGATCAACGGGATTTTTCGTCCGCGTGGATCTTACTTTTACAGCACAGCAAGCAGCAGCACATACGTACATACATGCAGTCGTACATAGCAGTACACTCAACACTCAAAATGCGCGCAGCGCTGCTCCAGATGCCGGCAGCGCGACATAAGCTCTTGATTCCTGAGCTCCATCTGCTGCAGCTGCAGCCGCCGCTGATCATCCGTGGTGGTATCACTCGACGGCGCATTGTCGCCATCTGCCCCCACCCCCAAGACCACAGGAGCAGCAGCAGCAGCGGTGGCTGTAGACCCCTTGTCCAGCTCGACAAGAGTAGGATCGCCGTTGTTGTTCATGTTGTTTGCGCCCCCGCCGCTAGTATTGGTCGTCGTCGACATCGTCGCATGCAGAGCTGGGGTAGACGAAGAACGAGGGTTGCTGACGTCTTCGCGCATCCTCGAGCCCAGCCGGCTGGCCTTGCCAAGCTTCCTGTTGTTGTTGTTGCGAGGTCTCGCGCCGGTGTCAGCACCGGCGGCATTATTGTTAGGGTTGGGGTTGGCGTTGAGGTTCCTGGATATCTTGGAGGGAGCCGACTGTGGTCGGCTTTTATTACCCTTTCGGCGAGCTGTTTTGGTTTCTCGAGCTGCTACTACTCCTGCTGCTGTGGGGGGGGGGGAGGAGCCTGTAGTAGTAGTAGTAGTAGGAGGAGGAGGAGCAGCTTTGTCGTTGTTCCCCACCATCACCTGCTGCTGCTGCACATCGTCATCTCCGCCCATTCTTGCAGCAGCAACAACAACAGTGTGATGCCAATGATAAGGTCTTACTGGAGCCTCGATGGCGCAAGTGGGAGCTACACATGAGCTGTCACACTACTGCTCATGCTCCTGTCGCCTCCCAGGGCGAGCGAGCGAGCGAGTGTGGTGACCGGATATCCGGATAAATGTATGACAAGAACATTCCCAAAATGCGGCGGAATGGAATGCCGTACGATCTTTTTCGCGAAAAATCTTAAAATAATCAAGTAACGGTTACAGGAAATCGCAGCAACTCATTTTCACACATACAAGCATGTGACTCGTATCTTGGGGGGTTCCATACTGTACTTCTTCGTATCTTGGGGACAACAAGTTTCTGGCCTGGTTTGCAGATTACAGAAGAAGACACCAATCTTGTGATACCACGGCTTGTCCAGAAGATCGATGGAGGGTAAAACTTCTTTGATACACGAGTTGAGCCAGGTTGAGCTGGAAAGTAAAAGCGAGTGAGAGTGTGAGACGACAAAAAAAAAAAAAAAAAAAGTGCACGGTCGTCTCATACATAATACGAGAAAAAAAAAAAAAAAAAAAACAGCTGTGAAAATGAGCTCGAGGATTTCGTCGAAACTCATCGTTGCTACGTACGTAGCTGAGTGTAATACTTCGACCGCGCATACTTACGGATTTTATATGTCCTCATGATACTCGTATTATCATACTTGACAAAATACTCTTCTACCACACCTAACTACTACTGTACAGTACGTAGTTCGTGTATCCATCGTTTTCCCGCGGAAGCCGGGCTGCATCTTCGACAGGGACAGTTTATGTTTCGCATCCTTTGGCTTTACGAATTGATGGGGACTGACGGACTGACTGTGTGACGAGACATGCGTGCTAATTACAACAGTCAGTATAGTGTCGCCGCTAATATAACAGTCCCGGTATGCGCCAGCCAACAATAATACCGGCACTACTCCGCACACTACAATAACACATTAATTACTGACTGGTGAATCCCATATACTGGTGTATATATATAGGAGTACCTGGTACGTATTTAAAAAATTAAAAAAACAACAGCTGTGAGCTCGAGGATTTCGTCGAAACTCATATTTGCTCGTACGAGCTACGAGTAGCTGAGTGTAATACTTCGATCGCGCGTACTTACGGATTTTATATGTCCTCATGTATAGGATGTACATCCCGTATGAGGGGGACACAATCTGAGGCTGCTGTAGAATTCAAGAAGTGTGTGTCTATTTGTGTATGTACAAGGGCTCCGCATGGGTGCCGGCATTCGCCGGCACCCATGCTTCGGGTAGGGCAGGGAAGGAGTTGGAACTGTTCCATCCGACATAAACGAAAAAAGAAATTGAAAGGAATGCCAAGGGTTCCATCCGAATTCATGAATTATCAGGAGACAAAGGTTGACAACAAATAAAGCAAGCATACGAGTAGTTGCAACACACGTTACTGGCATTGAATGCGTTGCCATTAGCTGGAAGTCAGCGCATGAAATGCGCAGAAAGAAGTACAACAGCAACGTAAAACCACGATGAACGCAAAAGGAATTGTCGCTAAAGTGACTGTTGCTCTTTTTGAAAAAAAAGCAAAATTTTCGTGCTCGGGTTGCAGCTGCTATAAATATAGCCTCGCAGTATATAACAGCACAACAGTACGTACAGCAGCAGTGCATTATTAGAAGTGCATGTGTAGCCAGTTCGCAGTTCGTACCCAGCTTATATGCGGCAAATTGGTATTGTCTCCACCAATCTACATGGTGGATACGTTGAGTAACTGTAATTAATTAGGAATATTTGGAACGTATAAATCGCACCTATCCCCCCGATACAGGCTTCAGGAAACCGCAGCACCACATTATTACCATTTTGCCTGTGAAAACACCCAGCAAAAAAAACTATGTTTTTCATTTTCCAACAATAAAAAGCTAGGATCTTCGTACTGCTGCTACTACTGTGTGTTCAGCGACCTATTATACTGAAGGTTCACCTATCTTTCCAGCTTCTTTTGTGTGAGTGTCATATTATTAATTGTACAAAACCTATTTGCGGGGGGATGGCCGATTTTCTGCTTTTTTTGTTAGTATTGAACAATCGTAATTATTTTTATAATGAAGGGTTCACGAATGTCCCCGCTTCTTGTATATGAGTGTCGCAGTAGAAAATCAATTTACTGGGGGATGGCAGGTTTTCTCGTTTTTTATTATTTATTACATGAACGTTGAATAACGTAATTATTTTCATAAAAAGCTAGGATCTTTGCACTACCACAACTAAACTACTATATGTTCAATGCGAAAAAATACCGTGCACCCCGCTGGGTGGAAATCTGGGTGGAAATTTACTGCACACCCAGCTATTATTTTATATAGGTTTTAATGTGTACTCGTCGTGCACCAAGATCCCTGATCCCAACACCGATACGTAGGAGGACGGTTTGCGCATCGAGCTATCGATTTATGGTTCGCGCTTCGCGCTCTCGGCCTCCGGCGGCTTCTGCGGAGGGCTGATTATATTTCAACACCTTGTGGGTGGGAGCAGGGTGCCAAATGGGATCAGATCCGGGTGGGGATCAGGTCCGGGTGGGAGCGCGGTAATTTTTATCGGTGTTCAATGCCCCAAAAAAAGGGCTCACAAATATTCCTGCTCCTTTTATACGAATATCACAGAGTAAAAAATGCATACAACATCTATTTGCGAGGGGATGGCTTGTTGTTTGCTTATTTATTAATAAAATGCTGAATACGTTGAACAATCAATTGTAATTATTTTTTGGAACGTACAGATCGTACCTATCTGCCCCCTACAGGCTTGCGGAAACCGTAGCACCAGGCGATTTTTCTGCATCTCCCTTCCCTGCCACCTAGCAACAGTTACTTATTTATTGCCCGACACAAAGAGGCAAGTATCTTCGTACGACTACTATTATTTTAACAATCATTTCCTTTGTAGTTGCACTACCACTCCCCCTGTCAAGAGCTACTTATGTATTACCCGACAAAAAAAGGCAAGTATCTTCGTACTACTATTATAATATTATTTTTAAAGCATTCCTTTGTAGTTGAGCACTACCACTCCCCCTGTCAAGATTCAAAGAAATGAGAAATGCTTGAGAATGCTACCCAATATCCAAGATCGCGTGCTTACTCCTCGCTTGTCTGTCTCTGCCCCCGACGCGTTCACGGCGAGATAAGCAGGGGAACTCGTACAGATCACTTACTCGTACGAGGTAATGGTACATACCTGATGTACGTACTGCTGTATCGATCGACACGTACTACTCGTCATGCGCGTAGTTCCAAAGAGCTTCGAAGTAACGATGCAAAAGGCTGACAACATGTATGTGACTCCTACACGATACCACTGCTGCACTTATTAATAATTTACTGAGAAACACGTCATCAGCTGTGAAATCTCCCGACCAAAGTCACCCCTTTGGGTTTGCGCACTGCAACCCTCTTTTAAAAAAGTCACCCCTTTGTGTTTGCGCGCTACCGCCCCCCTGTCAAGATTCAAAGGAGTGCTCGAGCATGCAAACGACACAAAGGGCTGACCAGTGACAAAATGTGATTGCTACTACTACTGTGCACATATTTAAAAAAAGTCACCGCTTTGTGTTTGTGACTACCCCCCCCCCCTTCAAGATTCAAAGAAATGCTCGACATGCCACCCAAAATCCAAGAATTTGCCTACTTCTCGCTCCTCTCTCTCTGCCCCCGCACGCGTTCGCGGCGGGGTAAGCGGGGGGGACGAAGGGCGAGGGGCGTCGGAGCCGATCCTCGAAGAGAGCGCCCGAAGAAATGAAAAAACCCTCGAGATATTGAGGTGCCGAGATTCCGATACTGAGGCCGGCCCGGAATTAAAATTATTTATCGTGCGAGCTCGAGGGTTGAAGCCACATGAATTTATATATGTTTATGTATGTATGCAGCGATTTCACCGGCACGATACGAAGTGGGTAGCCGGCAGTACTCAACCGTATTATAGTATAGAGGAACCACACTACTGATGTACTCGTACTCTGTGTTGTTGTGCCGACGTTTTTTACCGTACTATATACGCACAGGAGACGAGGATTTTGGAATTTCGTCCGACGTTTCGTTATTTTTTCAACGGTTTTGAAACGTAACATGTACCACCGGTATGATTCTGCTGTATGTAGTATGCAAAAAAATGCGCGCGTATGCAATGTACATCTTTATGTCAGTTGCTTAGACTGGGTCTTGTGCAATATTATTTTTGCGACTGAAAACGAAAGGAAGTCGGATTTTCTACCTGCAAAAAACCGCACGACATCGTTGTTCGATTTGCTGCGATATTACGAGTATGGTCTTGGTATGGTGATTTAGTTTTATTTCATGGGGGACCAGGAAAAGCAGAACAGAGTTCAGATTTTGAACTCCACGACACGAACGAGTGATCCATACAGGGTTGGGCGATCAACCTTCGTCACCAGCCCGAAGAAAGGAAACGGAATGCGGAACGTCTTGGGGAGCTGCGTAAGGCAGCCTTACTGATGTACACCAGCTTTGGGTACATTGCAGTAGATAGGTATATACTACGTAGGGATGCAAAGGATTCAATGATATAAAACATACGAAAATACCCAGCCGGGTAAAGCGGAACCAGCCTTGGTCCGCACTCTGTTGCATGCATTTGCGTAGGGCCCTTCTTCCAGCCAGTGTTACGTACGAAAACTGAAAAAAAAAACTGAAAAAAGATCGACAATGGCCCAGACACATATAAACATATACTTCGAAGTATAAAATATTGTACGACCAATCCTAGCCATGCATTTGCAAGATTTTGTTTTACCGTGTCGGCCTCAGTATCAGAATCTCGACACTACACTGGCACCCATGCGGAGCCCTTGTATTCATAAAAATTGAAACATGAGCTCGAGGATTTCGTCGAAACTTATATTAGCAAGCTGTGTGTGATGTCATGTGATACTCGATCGCGCGTATTACAGGTTTTACTCCTGCAGGTAGACGTACTGCGGAAAATGGAGCTTCTCACAGATATGGAAGCATTTTCTGCAAGGGAAACGGTGTGGTGTCGTCTGACGGGCATATATAATATATACAACTTATACAAACAGGACTTCCGTCGCTTCATGTCGTACTCGTTAGGTAGGTTGTTCGTGGTATGGGGGGGGTATAATTAATTAATTTTGCGAATGAGGGAGAAGAATATGCACACTAACTAATGCACATTAATGGGGAGAATAAACCTGAAGCTGCAGAATTCAGGGAGCGTGTGTCTATCTGTTAAAAAGTATCCGGGGGTTCACACGTATCTTTGCCACTACTAGGAAATATGTGGCAACCTGTGGGCGCCATATATAGGAGGAGTACTGTAGGTGGTAGGAGTGATCGGGTTGACTGCTTGCTCGCATTCTTGGGGGAGATCAATCGCTGGTATTGGTTCATACGTGCATACGCGTCGGTGTCGCTCATAGAAAGCGCGAAAACAATCTTACGCTGTAGTATTACAGCAGTACTATCCAAAGAATAAGCAAGGAAAAGGTCAATAATCTAGGAACCCAACCGTCGTTTCAGCAAGACGGGCCAATCGAAATTAGAACCCGTAGGAGCACTTTTTTGGTACCAATACTCAAAAGTCAGATAGATATAGATAGCCTTTGGTGCCTCGGGAAAAAACTACGTGCAAGCGCCGACATGGAGTCAATACGCAAGTCGTCCGCTTTCTCGGCCGTACTTATACAACAGCACAACAGCTGGTTTGGTATTTTCTGGATACCTGGTGCCAAGTTTTTTATCGGCGTTTCAACGAAAACATAAAAAATACAAAAATACCACCCCAAAAAAGGAGCTCTTATTTACGAGCGAGCGGTGTTCGACTTCGTCTCTAGGGACATGCTGCAAGCTATGATATGATAAGAGACTACCTGTACAAAAAACAACGACGAATCGTAAAAGCTCCAAGGTCGAAATACATACCGAATACTGTATCGCACGGATGGGCGTGACCGTTTCTCGTCCGCTTCGCTCCGCGCTGCGTAGCAGCCGCACCGGACTCGAACAGCACCGCTCACCAAAAGGAATGAATGCATACGTTCGCAGTCGAACCTATTTTCCCGTCTTTCTGCTAAAAATCAAGTATTTTGTCTATTACACGAGAAGCACAAAAAACAGGCTTCACATGCAGCCGAAACCTCCTTCTATGCACTCGTACTACAGTAAAGTCGCCAAACCAGAGTTAGTTGCAGCAGCCGCACGTTTTGTTCCCTCTTTCTGCTAAGCTATCATACGAACGAGAAATACAAGCCATGTCACATATATACAGACATATACTGTGTACTCGTAGTCAAAACCATCCAATCACTACTGCCGCCGCCGTACCATGCAGGAAGACGATACGAACACCAACGATCACAGTGCCAATACAGACTCGTGTGTATTCCGTTTCCATATCTTCCCGCTACCCCTCTCCCTGCCACCCCTTTCCCCCCTTCCCCCCCCCCCCCCCCCCCCCCCGCGCGCCAATTCATCCGACGCCGTCCAAACAAGGCAAGAGCTCCGCGAGGCAGTTACATAGTAAAACCCATTGCTGTCTCCGGAAGTGGCCACACCAGAAATTAAATTAACTCATTGAAGCTGTCGTCCATATGCAAGTCCGCCTCAGAGGCGGTTCTTAGCAGGATGCAGCTCACCCTCCATGCGACTCGCCCAATACCTCACGGCGTTTCGCGCTTGGTGCAAGCAATGTCTGCCTGGTTGGTGAAAACCCAACGCGCTCCGTCCCGGCATTGTAGGGATGCGAGGGTCTATGGTCATATGACTACGGCCGTGCACAACATGAGTACACCCCCCCCCCCTTAATTCACACTCCATCACTGAGATACGTTATTTCTGCTTCTCAGGGATTCCAGCAGTGATGCCCATTGCCGATGCTGGATTTTGGCCGTGTATGGTCGCTGTGTCTCAGGCATTCCAGCAGTCAGACCCATTGCCAGTCCTGGATTTTGGCTGTGTATGATCGATCGATCCCCATCGGTATCTATTTCTAACAGCGTAGTGGGTGCTACGGTAGGCGCTTGCCTTAGAAGGGGAGCACCTAATTCTTCTGAGGGGCTCCTCACTTTGATTACACAGAATAGGAGCTCCAATCCATACGTGAGCCACACAAAAAAACACCAGTCTTTGATAATATACCGGTAGGCAGGCTTCTACCCCGACGAGCAATCCCATGGTGTACCATAGGTGCTGACGAAAACTACTGTGCAACACAAAGAATAGGACATGTATAATCCTATCACACCGGGTGATAGTCCCTCCATTGAGGAACTATTACGGGAGACCATAGTAAACAACACGATCCACGGTACACACAAAAAACCTATACCTGGTATATAAATATTCCGAATTTTAGCAACAATATCTGGTTCTATTTACTATGGTTCCCTGTAATAGTATTAAGTCAAGTCAAGAAAAATTTCGGTCGACGCAAAATGCTACTGCTGCGCCTTGAGTATCGTAGCACGCGCCTTGCAAGCGGCGGCGCGCCTTAATACTACTCGCGAGCGCTTCTCGCTCTCATCTCTCTCCCCCCCGGCAGTTGAACCAACCTGCCTCCCTCATCGTTGCCTAATCGAGGTGCATAAGCCCCGGCGTTACGTAGGCTCACGTCCATATGTCAACGCGCCGTCCCCGGCCGACCACTAAGGTGGCGAGGAAAATTCTCTGTAACCATACCGTGGAGGGGCCTCGCCGACTTGGGGGAACTCATCTCCCACCGACCTTCACCTTTGATATCGTTGTTCACTCGGGTCGATCTCGCCCGTTCGCTCGGTCGGTCGACCCCTAGGGAAATAGTCGTGTTCCCACAACGAACAAAAAAATCCAGGAGGCTTTTCGCCGACGTCGTGATCAGGTGGCCATGCGCCCCGCCGTGCTTTTCTATGTGCTGCCGTACCGTGCTTCTTAGTCCTCAACTTTCGCTCACAAGGGGTCTCGCGGGACCATCGCGATGTTATTTCTTCGGGTCGATGCTACTATCTGTCGTCACTCCGGGAACGTAAAAAACCTGCGCTTCCACAGCGTCTACTTCGTACCCTTGGGGCACATACTTCGTAGTACGGCGAACGTGTCCCTCCTGAACCTTGACCCCCTTTCCCTCGTGATAAACATGCCTGTTTCCCTTTTCCCTCGTCCCATCACGCGAAACGCCAGGACTACCCCCCGAGCAAAATGTACAGCCTGGAGCAAAACATTATTCCCCTTCCTCTTGGCCTTGGGATTGGTTTGGGCCCTGCACCCCTCTCTCGTCGCGCTTCAAGAAACCGCCCAGCCTCCGAAACTCGCGGGTCCACGCAAGGACGGTATTCGGCTTGTGGGCAAGGCGCGAGCTCTCCACCACGTTTGCCGCGATGCCCAAGAGCGGGAGGTCTCTTCGAACGACCGCCGTCTTGTCCATCAAGGTGGAGACTTTGGCGTTCGCGAGCGTAAGGTCGGCGTCCGTCAGAGGCTTCTCGGTCCGAGCCACAAGTTCGGCCTCTTTCATGCGTTGAAGGTGCAGCTTGTCGCGTCCGAGTTCCCCCTTGAGCACGAGGGACGCTGCTTACGCCTGGATCATCAGACGTGACCTCTGTTTGTCGGTCACAGGCGGCGGCGGCGGCGGCGGCGGCGGCGGTGCCGCGCTCGACGGTCCTCCACCTCTTTCAGACGGCGCGCTTCCCCCCGCCGGCGCGGCATCGGTGCCCGGGGAAGCCGCCTCTTCGGGGAAGAGTAAGACGCGGACATCGTTTGATATGCTCACGTCGAGACGCTCTATGTCTTCTGAGGCCTTGCCCAAGCGAGTCTCTTAACTCGGCCGCCCGGTGGGAGAGTTATCTGTGACGCTAGACAAACTTCGGGAATCTCTTCTCCCCAGCCTTAACCTTGCTGTCCCCACCCCGTTCAAAGAGGTGGATCTCTCGCGCGGAGAGCATCTCAGGCAGCGCGAACTCTGCGCGTTTTATGACGAAGCATTGCCTGCGCTTTCGCTTGTAGGCCCGCTCCTGGACGGCGTCCAGCTTTCCGAGGCTGTTGAGAATGTTTCCCTGCAAAATGTAGGGGTGTCGCGTGTGGGGGGGCAAGGTGAGAGGCGTAAGTGCCGTGTGTTTCTGTAGCCCCTTCCACATGACATGCGAACAGCAACTGCGTGCTACAGGTAGTGCACTACAGCACGGGTAAGCAAGAAGGCTGTGCATACAAAATTACGTTAACGTTTACGTAGTCGATGTGCAGCCTCCAAGTGAGGGTCTTCAGTCGGGCTACATGTCTGTTGAACCCGCGTCACGTCGAGCGATTGACGGTTCTGTGATGATAGGGGCACTGTGCTGTACCTTATTTTGGCCCAAAAAACATTCATGACTGACGGGGGTGGGGGTTTCATCTTGTTTCCGAACATTAACTATAATTAGGCTGAGGTTAGCCATCCATTTTGTTTAAAAAAAAAAAAACGCTTTTTAGGGAGAGGTGTAGAGGTCCTATACTATAATCAAGTTAGTATCATAGCCCCAGAAAAAATAGTTGCTATTAATAGAAGGCAAACACACGTCGATTACGTATTCTTCAGAGTGGAATAGAATGTAAGGGCAGGGGCTGGGCTGTCTGGTCGTGCCACCCTTAAAACGTCAAGGAGTTTATCCGTGTGGCGGCGTGCAAGTGTTGATTATGACGCGGAGTTGAACCAGCGAGCGCAAGCTCCGGGTGTGTGTTGATCGAGCGTTGCCCGCATGGTTCCTACCAAACTTCAAGCCGCGGTCACTCATCACACACGGCGTGTGTGCGGGAGCGGTCTTCGATTCCTCGCTCCGGGAGGTCGGGCGATTTACAGCAGTCCCCAAAGTTTCCGGCGGCGGCGGTGAGCAAGGCGGCCCCGAGATCTGTGCAATCCTGTGCTTTGACCCGCCTTCAAAGAGTAAACAATGGTTGGTTGTGTTCTGCGCTGTGAGGCGCCGCAGACCGTACTATCTTAGGTACTACCCCTATTTTGACCCCCGCCGCTTGTAGGTAATACCTTGAACCGGGGCTCAAAACGTCGACCATGCATCCGATCATGTACTCGGATCACCGTCTGGGGCAGGACGTTGGAATGCCGGTTGCGCATGAACTCCCAAAAGAGCCGACTGCACCAAAAGACGTTGTCGACTTGAGTGAGTGCTGCTATGTTGCTGTATAAGTATACAGAGCGCACTCAGCTCGCAGATGAAATAGTAAGGTGAAACATAGTTGTTTTTTTTTGTCCATCCCATTTATTATATTCGCCCTTCCTTTCTCTCTCCTTCCTAGTCGTAACTCAGATCCGGGGTCACAAAGTAGGCTCTTCTCCCTCCTCTCCCACTACGGTTCTTGCCTTGCATTTTTATCGCGAGAAGATCTCAGCACTTTCTTCCCTCGTCAACTTTCGTCAAATTGTGCTTACCCACGCTATAATATGCGCTCTCGATAGTTGGTGTCATTTGATAATAAAAATCTCCATACGAGGAGACTCGAACCCTCGACCTCCAACGCTAACAGACTTTGTGGCTACCTGTTAGACCACCGGGGCGACTGTACTCCCTGAGCTTTTTATCGCGATGGACGGTCAGATCGTTTCGGGTATATGGGACGCCACCATTTCTCCTCTAAGAAAGCAAACAGAGGAGGGCATGTTTTACCGCAATCGGCTCCGACCTGCCGCGCCTGCACCAGGGTGGATGAACTACTGCAATAGTAGTAGTGTTACCACTACTCATGCGACGCCAAGACTCCAGTCTCTACTCCTTCGAGTTGATGTTGGCGTCCGCCGACAAAAAGCGAGGGCCAAGTCTGTATTCAAATGACACCAACCTTTCACAGCTCGGACATAGATCATCTACAGATAATTGATTCCCACTTCGCGATCTAGATCTTTCAGGGAAGATGTATTTCTGATTCGCACGATCTAGCTCATGTTGCCGGGCTGGAGCCGTATAACCTGGATGATCTACTTTCAGCACATGTTTATGTTTTCCTGGGTTGGATCTGTACTATATACAGATCCTGCAAAACTTTTCACAAAGGCAGGTGAGGAACAAGATCATCTAGATCACGATCTGTCTGATGTATCTGTAGATGATCTAGATCATGATCTGTGCGAGGTGTGCAAGGCCTGGCGTAGTAGGCGGATGGGCCACCTGAACGTTCGAAGCCTCAAAATCTTGAAGAAAAACAAACCTGCCGATAGCGGCATGGAGCACAGCGGCATGTTCTCTCCCCTCGCGACATCTGCTCGACGCCGGAGAGAAAAAATAAACGAACCCACGGTAAGAGCGAAACCTCACTACATTTGACGCGCATATCAGTGTGAGAGGCACATCAACGTCGTGAGATTGCTCTCTCGGGATGGTTTCGTTTTTTTTTTTCTTCTCTTCTTTGCCACCGAGCAGACGTCGCAGGGGGGGCAACATGCCGCTATCTGTATATACTCCATGCCGTTGTCGGCTATGTTGTTCAACATATGTATTCCTTGGGGCGTTCAGGTGGCCCATCCGCCTATTATGCGAAAGGGTACGGACTTCACACGTCGGACAGGTCATCTACAGATAGATCATACAGATCATCTACAGATATATCACGATCTAGATCGTCTAGATCCTAACCTGCTGTTATGAGATATTGTGCAGGATCCGAATAGTGCAGATCCAACCCAGGAAATGTACGCCAATATCATGCAGATTGTACGGCTCCCACCTCCCACCCATCCCTTTTACTCGTACGTACACAACCACAATCCAACGCACTATTACTACGTATTTATACTGCATGATATATAGCAGTACAAAAGGACCATATGGTTGAAATCGTCTCTCAGTTGAAATTTGAAATTTGAAACTTTCAGGGCTCTTGACGGGTCATGACCGCAACTCGTGGGGTCAGGAAGTATTCGAAGTCTCATGGGTCGGGTTGGGTTGGGTCGGGGGGTCAGGAGGTTTCCGAAATCTCACGGGTCGGGTCCGGTCACCATTATATATAATACCCGACCCAACCCGACCCCACCCACCGCCTCGCGAGGTTTGACCCCGACGGGGTGAACAGCTCTGGAAATTGAATTTTTGTGTGCCTTCAACCTGTTTCAACTGCCGCTATTACGCAAGAAGAGTACATACATACCAGGTATGATAGGTACAGCAGCAAAGCGGACAGAAGCTCGAGCGCAACAGCGGCATCTATCTATCGTAAATATGTGCACAGCGCTCTCAAAAACGCAGTACGCTGACATGTACCAGAGGTACAACAGCACTAGCCAGATACGAACGTACCTGCTGCTACAGCAGTAGCAGTGCAGCTGGATAATGTGGGCCAAGTTGGCGCGAAGATTGACAGGAGGAGAAGAATCCCAAAAACGAAGCGATTTTATACGTAGCGGAACAAGAACACGGAGCTTGTTGGACTTGCCTGGGGGAAGCGTTATAGACGCCGGCGTAGCAGCCGCCGATGATGAGCTCATCATCGGAGGCGCCACCGCCGGATCAGCACATTTGTTCCCCCTGCCTCGCCCTTGCTCCAAGCCCAACCTCTATCCCGTGCGTCGCTGCAAGGGCCTCCTTGCGAGTTTGAAATGTTCCTGATTGTGTCCGCTCACTTTGGCTAGATCTCGTCCTGGTGTACATCGTTCTGAGGCGGTAATCTCCAGGTCCACGTCGCGAAACAGTGGGCTCTGACGTCTCCACCCAGGTTTGACCCACCCAGGGGTGGCCCGTTGGTGCCGCAGCAGTGCTCGTGTGGGTTGGTGATGCCCAGTTGTGCATTTTGTGCAGCATGCTGATTCCACCGCATAATTTGATTTCATCCAATCATATTGCAGTAAAGGACATGCATCTTTGCGTTGATTGACCCGCGTCCCACGTCCCGCGTCCCTCGACGATGAGCTTGGAGGCCAACTCAGGTGGTGTCGTAGGTCAGGTTGAGCTGTGAGCTAGTGAGCTGAGCTGGTGAGCTGGTGAGCCTTATCAACAGTGTCAACTTCTGCGCGATTTCACACTTTCCCGCTTGATTCGCAGCTCCTATCTTTGGCCTTTGCCCTGAGGTACTACTCCTGTACTCCTGCTGCTGCTGCTATAGCATGCGGCGTCAAAGGCGATCGACTTCTTGCGCAGCAGCTGTGAAGATAGAGCTCGAGGAAGAAGGCGCTGCCTCGTTTGGTATCGATGGGCACGAGCCGTCGATTCATGTCGGAGGCATGCCGATGGCCTTCGCTACTTCCACTGCTGCTGCTGCTGCTACTGCCGGCGCCACCACCCTTCCCTGTGCTTCTTCTCCGAGACGGAGCAAGCGGAAGCTAGAAGGTGAGCGATCAGAGAGCTTTACCCTGCTCTCTCCCTGTGTATCTGACGGGGTCCACAAACTGCGTATGTATATAGAAGCAGCAGTATCATACGGACATTTATACGCGCAGTAGATGTACTTGTTGTACGAGTATGATACACTGGTACGAGTATGTACCATGTATGATACAAGCAGTAGCACAGAGTGCCGCTGCTCATGCTGCTGTACATATCACAAGTGGTCTACGTAGAGCTGTACGCACTCCTACTGCCGTAGTTGGTGTACGTACTCTGGTATGGTATCGGTAATTTCAGCTCCTTAGCGAAGGTTACAGCGAAATACTGTTTGTATAAACATGTTGCGACGCACAACAGCATCTACAGCAGTACCTGTCGTGGTCTGTGATAGTCTGAGTCTATACGTACCTGGCCCGTACGTATACTTTTAGTACGTTTATAGCATCAGCGCGTGAGGCTACGGCAGCGGTCAAGGACTACAGAGTACGGAGTACTGCAGCTGCTGTGCGATGCAGCTCGCCCAAACGCAATTGGTCACAACGTTCTATACCAGGAATACAACAAAAAGTAGTCCAATATTTGCACTGGGAGTCCTACTGCTGGCGATGTGTGCAGCAATGACTTGGAGGTATAGTATATTCTTCACTATTAATAGTAGTACGTAGTAGTAGTAGTAGTAGTAGTAGTAGTAGTAGTAGTAGTAGTAGTACAGTAGTAGTAGTAGTAGTAGTAGTACAGTAGTAGTAGTAGTATTAATAGTAGTAGTAGTAGTAGTAGTAGTAGTAGTAGTAGTAGTAGTAGTAGTAGTAGTAGTAGTAGTAGTAGTAGTATATAGTAGTAGTATTGGTTGGCCACGCGGCGGCGGTTGTCGTTATCAAGACGAACCCTCGTTCCTCAATGCGACGAAACTTGTGAGCTGGTGTCGGGTGTATATACGCAATGGCAATAAGAGTACGATATATGGAGCTAAAATTCTTGCATAAGCTCTCTCTGCTGCTGCTGCTGCTGCTGCTGCTGCTGCTGCTGCTGCTGCTGCTGTACGTGCGTCCGCAAGGATGAGGAGCCTCGTGTGCTCCCCCCAGGATCTCCTGCCGCCAACAACACACGCCGCGACACACAGCGCGAAACTAGACGCAAGATAGTATCGTTGTATCGGCCAGCGCCAAGGCAACTGCCACGGCATGCGCCGCGGAAAGTATCTTGGCACGTGTCGCGACAAGTGTCGCGGCAAGTGTCGCGGCAAGTGTCGCCACAGGTTTCGCGTCAAATGCCGCGGCGTGTGTCGCGACTAGTATCGCGTCTAGTTTCGCGCTGTGTGTCGCGGCGTGTGTCGCGGCGTGTGTAGGGGCGTTAGGGTTAGGGTTAGGGATAGGGATAGGACACTCGCCGTGGGCTTGCCGCGACACACGCCTCGACACACGCTGCGACACTCGCCGCGACACTCGCCGCGACACTTGCCGCGACACTTGCCTCGACACTTGCCGCGACACTCGCCGCGACTCTCTCCGCGGTGCTTGCCGCGGTGCTTGCCGCGACACACGCCGCGACACACGCCACGACACACGCCGCGGTGCTTCCCGCGACACTCGTCGCAGTGCTTGCCGCGACACACGCCGCGACACACGCTGTGGACATGGTGTTCCGAGACATGTCGTGGCACTGTCCGCGTCATGTCACAGCACGTCGCGGAGTGTCGCGGCATATCGCGACATGCCGCGACAGCGTCCGCGACATGCCGCGACAGCCTCCGTGGCGTGTCGCGGCATGTCGCGACACGTTACGGACACTGCCGCGACATGTCGCGGACAGTGCCACGAAAAAGTAAAATGATGTACATCCCTCGCTGTGTCATCGCGGGTCATCGCGGCCACCGGGCGCGGGCAGTGAACCCGTACGGCGCATCGACGTCGCGGCTCACCACTTCCCCGCGCAGGAAATGTTAGCCGCCAACCGTGCGAGGGTGTATGTCTTTCCTGAAGCCCGATCTACGGTCGTATCGGTATCGTCTTATGAGAGGCCGATATGATATACCTGGTACAGGATACCCTATATGTACCTTATACTTGTTACAGTAGAACAAACTCGCGTATATCATACCATAGCCGTTATCCTACAGTGGATCGAGCGTGGGCGTGGTCTACTGCGATACGAAGTGGTCCGGTACTCCGGTTCCAGCTTTGCCCCCGAACAGCAGTATACTGGTAGGCTGACAGTATACTGGTAGGCTGCTGCTGCTCCTCCTGCGTGTTGCGTCATTGTGCCGCCGTGTTGTTCGAGCGGCCTGGGCATGCGTGATGAGGTCGGCGGTTAACGGAAGAAGCCTTCATGCGTTTTCTCGTTATTTCGAGCTTTTACCATATCTACAGAGAAGGTGCTTGCGAGGGTATGTAATGCTACCTTTTTTGTTGCGATTTGTGATTATATAAAAAAATACGTTCGCTGTAAGAATTCAATCAACTTTGATACGAGACCTAAGTTTGGCACAAGCTTGGTGCGCCTACTACTCTCTCGTCCTCATGGCGTGTTGTTTCTGCGCCGACTGCAGGGATTGTGATTGTTGCCATCAAACGTCGCACGTACGTACAAATCCTCTCGAAACGTGTGTCGAGAACAAGCACGCCGCCTGCGAATGCGAAGGGGGCAGAAGAGACGACTCATCAGCGAGGCGCACACGCGCGGCCGCATGGCAGCGGCGCTCACGCCCTCTCTTCGCTCTCGCTCTTCCCGCCAAGACCACTGATCCCCACGGCCATTGCCACGGCTTTCCAAGTCCAGGAGCATTCGTTATCCTCTCAAAAGGGAATGCCTAATGTGTTAAAAATAGTATGAGAAAAATGACCAAAACAATGAAATGGCGCATGTATCACAGGGGACCCACACACGCATGTTAGTTAACTAGCTGCTTCATATATATATATATATATATATATTACACGCACAATCAACACATTGTTTTTTGCGAATATTTTTTTTCGTGCCATACCTGTTGTGTAGGTTTTGGGGATTTTGTTCGTTTCATCGGGTTGCGCCTTTTAGCTTTTCTCAACATCAGTTTTTTCGGCTTATCCATAGCGTGGAGCTCCTCAAGCGAGGAGCCTCATGAAATGTTTAGGTGCCACCCTTACAAGGCAAAACACGCGGCATACCCTGATATGATACCTCCTTACACTTTTCCCCCGCCGCTATTTTTTACTTGCGCAGAAATCGCTGCCGCCGCCTCTGCCGCCGTCGACAACGCCTCAGGAGCGATGGCGAGCACGGGTACTCTCCAGCACGCAAAACAGCCCAAGCCTGAAGGACACAGGACGGAGCAGCACGCTGGGGGCGACGCTCTCGCGCAGAAGAAGACTTCGCACGGCGCAACAGCAACAAGGCCCGAGCCTGCTGCTGCTGCTGCCGCCGCCAGGTACCGAAAGACGGGCAGGGTGGCAGTCAAAGAAGAAGCTACAGGGGCAGCGGTCAAAGAGGAAGCGGTAGAGGCGGTGGTCAAAGAAGAAGAAGCGACGGCGGCGGCGCCTGTGGTCGGGGCGGGGTTTTCTCGGGGCGGTCAAGATAACGCCTCAATGGGAAACCCGGTGAAACGCGAGAGGAGGCGTGTCGGCGGCGCCCGGGGCCCAGGGACGAGCAGTAGCCCGCAGACGATGGAGTCGGAGAAAAAAGTCGGCAAGAAGAGCCCGAGGAAGGCGGACAGGAAGGTCAAGATCAAGGCCGAAGAAAAGCGCGGCGGAGGGGAAAATGTTTCTCGGAAGAAAATTCCGCCGCGTTTGGCCGAGAAGGCGGCGCTGATCCTCAGCGTCATGGACGCCCTGTACCCTGACCCGCCCATTCCGATCAATCACGTGGTGAGGGGCGAGCGTTATGACCCCAAGAGTAGTCGCCTGCTTGTTTGTCCCGCGGGGGGGGGGGGGGGGGGGGGGTGGCGTGCTGCGGTTTTGTTTTTTTGTATGCGCTCAGGGCGTGGCAGTCGTTGTTTTTTTTCTCTTACAAATACTCCTATCCTCGTGGTTTTGTTCGTGGGCCTCCGGTATAGCTCTCGTGTTTTTTTTTGTGTCTCTGCGTGTGTTGGTCACGGGCCAGCTAACCATATACTCCACGAGTAGGGAGCTCTAATTACAGCGGCATGGACAAGATGGGTGTTTTGATGCCCTTTCGGCTGTACGGCTGGGTTCCAGGACACGCCTGAAAGCCTCCAGGAAATCTCTGGAACCCCCGCGCGGTCTTAAAGGAAATACAAGGTTGGGCGTGCTCGTCATCGTGCGTCCTCTTTTCCCTCCGTTTTGTTTTCTTCCGTTTCCCCTCTGTGCCGAGCGCAGGACAGCTTCACGTTGCTGTGCGGCGTACTCCTCTCTGCTCAAACCACGGACGGGCAGGTACGTGCGTGCATGGCGTGCAGCTTTTTCCTCATGCGGTGTGCATAATGGGGCCTTTGTTCTTTGTTTTGGTTTGGCGTGTGTTTCGTTTAGCTCTGTCTCGCTTTGTTGTATGTTTTGCTTTTGTTTCGTACGTGGCGCAATCGATTTGCTGTTTTGCTGTCGACTGCATGTGTAGCGAGGCGTCAGCTGTCGCCGCCGTCGTCGTCATTATTGTTGTTGTTGGTTGATGTTTATGCTTCATTTTTTGGTTTTGCTGTTTTCAAGTTGTCGGGTCTGTCCTTGTCACAGGTTAACCACGGAGGTTAACCACGGAGGCTGTCGGTCGTTCTCTAGCACAACGTCTACTGCCATCATAACTATTATTCCGGCCCTCTGGCAGTGGCTGGCCATCGTATACCCAACAACACGGCGCAGTAACCGCCTCATCGACCGAGTGGGCCCTTGATCCATCGCACCGACTGACGGCCTGTCGACTGTATACGATCGCCACCCCCGCGGCGTCCTATACCCGCCCCTATATCCGCCCTGGCACTACCGTTCGTTGCCGCCAAAGGTGAACGAGGTGACCAAGGAGCTTTTTAGGGTGGCGCCGGGCCCACAGTCCTTGTCCAAGATGGACCAAGAAGATGTGCAGCGGATCATCAGGTAGGCGCAGACGATAGAACCACCAGCCGTGCTCCTTTTTGCTCTCGCTGGTAGACATCGATGTATTCATCGTTCGTCTCCGGCTCTCGAGAACACCACCGCCGAAACGTTTTTTTTCCTCCGTCCCGTTTTTTGTTGTTGCTGTTGTTGCCACTGCTGTTTGTACAAACGGCCACTGCGCGCACTGCGCGCACGCGGCCACGCATGCCACGTGGTTTTCCACTGCGTTTTTTTTATGTGTAGGGTCGTGTCTTTGCACCGTCTTTCCTCTTCAGCGATGCCGTGGAGCTGTGATATCGTGAAGGCGGTATGCGTTATATGTCAGCAGGCGGTACAACGACTGACCCATTTTTTGTGACTCGAGTAGCTCTGTTCTTGCTTGTGCGCAACTAGTCGATGTACCAGCCCCCCGAGTACCACGAAAAGGGTAAAAGCTTTTTAGTGTGCGTGTGGCTACACCCCGGCTTTACTTGGATACTACTGTACGAGTACGTGGATTTTTACGAAGTATATACGACGTAGTAGTTCAACTGTTTAGAAAATGAAAAGTGGGACTTTATGCAGGTCAAAATAAACCACGATAAAAAATAGAGCTAAAAGACTCGATTGTGTGTGCGAGTACGGATCGACCAATACCCTCAGCATAAATAACGAAAGGGCGACAAACGACGTACCAATTCAAAGCAGAAGAAAAAACTAAACTTGGCTTCCATTTTGGTTTATAGCTCCTTTAGACCCCGCACTGTCGTTTTGGGGACAAAGGGCTTGAAAAAAAGGCCATACACGAAATTATGTGTTTTTGGTACAGAGCACTTCTGAAAGGGTACAATTGAGATCAAGATATAAGGAGAGCATTTGTTACAAGGTATCAAATGAAATGGTACAGAGCAGTTCTGAAAGGGTGCATTTGAGATCAAGATACAAAGAGAGCATTTGATACAAGGTACCGTACAAACCAGGTACAGCATGTAAGCAGAACGGTGGATAGGGCACCGACCGGACCATTTAAGCCGAACCGCGGTAGCATTCGAGCACAACGGCGGATGATGCCCCGTTCGGAGATAAATGACAAGAGACAAGTGACGAACAGTAGATGTCCTGATGTTGTGTAACCCCGCTTGCTTTTTCGAATATTCGGATGAACTTGCACGAGCCCAGCGCACCCTCCCCCCTCCTTCCTCAACTACTTTATCCGCCACCCCCAAAAAATCGGCGCCTAACAATCTAGACGCCAACTGAAGGAAACATGGCAGACCAAGAAACAAATCAGAAGGAACAGAGAGCGCACCGGAATTGCTCCATGAAAAACAGAAGACGAGACAGTTTTGCCGCACGCACGAGAGGCAAAATACTCGCCGGGTAAACACGCGTTCTAAAGAATCCACCAGCAAAGAGCCGACGCTTTACCCCCCTAAACCACCGCAGCGTCAGAGAAAAAAAGGCCCCTCCCCGCCCCCATAGATTCGGAGCTTCCACACCTCGGGCAGATCATCGATTCCCGCTTCGTCATCTAAATCTTTCAGGGCGAATAGATCCCTGATCTATATGATCTATATAATCTAGCTCATGTTGCCGGGTGGGAGAACCGTCTAACCCGCATGATGTAGGGCGTTTTTTTCTGGGTTTGATCTGTACTATACATAGATCCTGCACAACGTGTCATGACGGCAGGTTAGGATGCAGATGATCTGAATGATCTATCCGTAGATGATCTGTATGATCTATAGATGGTCTGTCTGTCTGACGTGTGAAAGCTTCGTCATACGATACCTTATGCCCCTTGGATTCCCTTTTCGCCGTTTAACATATATACCCTCGGTCAACAAGACGTAAAGCATAAGCGCGTTTTTTCTGAAGGCCTGCAACACCACCAGACGCTCCGTTGAGTTTATACGCACGATGGTTGAGAAGGCAAGGCACGGAAGTCGCTTTCATCTCTACCCATTCACCAGCGATCCCTCCCCCCCAACAATTACTTCGAAGTACGCTATTGCGGGAGACCATAGTAAACACTAGTAAATAGGACCTACAGTTTACACAAATACCTATACATTTCCCTATCTTTACTAACAATATTCGTACCTATTTACCATGGTCCCCCGTGATAGTAGATGTATGTTTGGAAGATGGGAAAGCATGTCCCGTCCGTCTCCAAGGTTGCCTAATTGCTGCACGAGAGCTTCGGTCGGCCTTCTTGTCTACTGGTGATGGTTGGTGTATATTTATTTTTCATTTATTTTTAACGTTTTTAAGCGTTGCGTTGCGTGTTGCCTTTGCCCCCCCGGCCCCCATCGGGGACTCTATGGCGCCGCCCGTCCCTTCAGGTCTGTCGGCCTCGCCCCCACAAAGGCCAAACACTTGATCGCCCTGTCGCAGCAGCTGCTGGACCGCTTCGATGGGCAGGTTCCGGACACATTCGAGGGTCTGCAAAGCCTACCAGGCGTCGGTAAGCTGGGAGACGGTACCCGGAACCCCCCCCTCCCCTCCCCTCCCCTCCCCTCCTCCCCTCCTCTTCTCCCCCCCCTCCGTTCTTCCTGAATACTCGCGCCGCGCGTAACGCATCAGCGAGCCATTGCGGCACGTGTGTGCTGGGTAGAAAGCTCGTGGGCCGAGAACCACGCAGATATTTTAGACAGCGGTTAATGTTGTAGTCTTTATATATATATATATATACATACATATCGACGCGCGAAACACCTGGTTTTTGCTCACGCAGTAGATTCGGCCTCAGGGGGGTGAATTTAATCAACACTCCAGCCGCCATGTGAATTCCACCCGCCTTGTGCGCGCAATGGGATCGTTTGGGCGGCGCAGACCAACAACATCCCCTTGAACACGCCCCCCCGCCCCGGGTCAGTGAAGGTGGTACGTATCATCGTTCTATATACTGTAGCTGGCAAATCGTTTTCATTTTTTTTTGTGGGGAAGAAAACTCGCGTCGCTATGTGTAGTAGTATGTGCTGAACGTTACTACGGCCGACCGCTGGTATGTCGATGGCGACCGACCCTCCTTGCGTCATCGATGGGTGGGTGGATGGATGGATGGATGGATGGGTGGATGGATGGATGGATGGATGGATGGGTGGATGATGGATGGCTGGATGGATGGATGGATGGATGGATGGATGGATGGATGGATGGATGGGTGGATGATGGATGGCTGGATGGATGGATGGATGGATGGATGGATGGATGGATGGATGGATGGGTGGACGGATGGATGGATGGATGGATGGATGCATGGATGGATGCATGGATGGATGGATGGATGGATGCATGGATGGATGCATGGATGGATGGATGGATGGATGCATGGATGGATGGATGGATGGATGCATGCATGGATGGGATGGATGGATAGATGGATGGACAGGTTCATTTTCCTTTCTTCTGCGCTTTTTGCTTGTGTTTCACCTGCCGTGTACTTGCCACTCCTGCAGGGCGGAAGACGGCGGCGGTGGTGATGGTGCAGGCGTTCGGCGTCCCCGCCTTCCCTGTGGACACGCACATCCACAGGCTCGCCCTCCGTTGGGGACTCACGAAGAATGAAAAAAACGCCAGCAAGTGAGAGGGTGGTGGTGGTGGTGGTTTTAGTGGTGGTAGTGGTGGTAGTGGTGACTTTTGTGGCGGCAGTAATTTTCCTCAGGAGCTTCGGTAGTCACCCCGTATTTTCAAACGTTTGCTTTCTGTTATACCTGTTGGCGTTGTTTACGTTGATTTGTTCTGTTTAGCTTTGTATTGTATTGTTTTGTTTTGTTTTTATGTGTTGCGCGTTTAGCGCTTAGTCGGTGGCGGGCGCAAGGGGATTGCTGCACCAGCAGGCGGTAGGTGTGCCGTTGCGAGGGAACGGGGAAACGCGTTACGTTGGTGTCACCACAGGCGAGCGCTCATTTTCTTCTCTCCCCTTTTTTTAACGTTCGTGCACAGCAGTTATAAGGTGGAAACTCTTCCCCCACGAGAGTTGCAGAACCGCGCTACATCTATGAGTTCGTACAGAATACGCGAGCGGCAAACGTAGGCTTGCAAGCAAACCTACCTGTTAGGCAGGCACGAACGACTTACTACCTTTGGGGGAACATAGGGTGGGAGGTAGGTTTCGAGGAGCACGCTGGCGGTGCTAAATGGCCTTCGACAGTCGATAGCTCCGCGCGCAGTTTGTTGCCAGCAAGCAACCGGGTGAGAAACCACACACGAAGTGCCGCCCCACCCCGATTCATTTCGATTGAAACAAACCGGTGTGGGCACTTCGAGCACGGTGTGAGCTGCCGACAGCACAACAATACGTGGGTAAAAAGGCGTCTCTCTCCGCCATGCATGCTGCCTTCATCGTTTTTTTTGTTGTTGCCAGGGTGTTTTTTTGGTTACCAACTATCATCGGACTTTCCCAAAAACATTCCCTCAACGGCGTACATACAGCCAGGAGAGAGGAATCTATTCCAACTAGCCGGTGGGGCGGACGAATAATGGTGTTTTTGGCTCTCGGGAAATTCAGTGTCAAGCCTGCTTTTGCCCATGCTCGCCCTCTCCGCCGCCGCCTCCCCGCCGCTTTCTGTCCCATGAACAGAGTGGAAGAGGACCTTAAGGCGGCATTTCCCAGAGATTCGTGGGCGAAGCTGCACCTGCAGTTTATTTACTTCGGCCGCGAGCACTGCCAGGCAAGAAATTTTGTGCGCTAGGTCTCGTTGTCTGAACCTGTTGGGTTATAGCGCTTTGCTTGGTGTTCCTCCTTCTGTTGAGTTCGCTTTTGTTTTCCGCCCCGTCTCCTGTGGTTGTTGTTCTTGTTGCCTTCCGTTTTACCGCCCCTCGTGTGGGCTCTAAAGCTATGTCGTCGTGCTGCTCTTCCAGGAGATACGTACATACATGCTGCTATACATGGTAGTGTATGGTAGTGTCAGACATAACGCACGCCAAACGACAGTGGAAATGCCTGCGGCAGCCATCGTGCACGTGCTCGTCCTGCCTGAGCAGGCGGTGCCCACGGGGCCGTGTCAGACGTAACGCACGCCAAACGACAGTGGAAATGCCTGCGGCAGCCAGTGTGCACGCGCTCGTCCTGCCTGAGCAGGCGGTGCCCACGGGGCCGTGTGTTGGGTTGCGACAAAGTCGTACCTGGCACCGGTACAATAACAGAAGGCAGTTGCTGAGGCTATTGACTGCTCCGGCTACCAGAGCAATACCTTCCCAGGGATCCCATCCATCGCTTCTACGAGTAGCGAACATGTGGGGTCGACGGCCCCCCATACCCCATTCAAAAACGTACCTGGTAGTGGTTGTGCACTCAGCCTTCTGACTACCTGGTACACGCGAGGAGTGACCAATTTGTTGCAGATAACCCGCCAGCCACTGAAAAAATAACCCCACTCTAATTTCAAGCATTTTGTCGCCGAACAGAGGGTGCGGTTCTAAAAGGGTAAACCGCTCCCCCTCTCAAGCAACTCGCCGAACACCTCACGGCGCCTCGCGCTTGGTGCAAGCAATGTCTGCCTGGTTGGTGAAAACCCAACGTGCTCCGTCCCGGCATTGCAGAGATGCGAGGGTCTACGGCCATACGACTACGGCCGTGCACAACATGAGTACACCCCCCCCCCCCCCCCCCCCAACCCCGTGTTACACCTGGAAGTTTGACCGATCGCGTCCAAGAACGGCATAATCGTTGCCCCCCTCCCTGCCCCTCAGATGACTAAACCCTACCCTTTTACGTGCCCACGGCCTCACTGCTTCTGTCCATATTCTGGGGAATGCAGGCGCGAATCCACGACCCTTCGGCGTGTCCGGTATGCAGCTGGGTTAAAAAGGTAGGGGGCACGAGACCAGGAGAAACTAGCCTACGCGAACGTTTCTTTCTTTGTTTCTTGCGGCGTTTCACCGTTTCAACCACTGTTGCGTGCTGATAATCTTGGTGGCGTAGCGTGCAGGGGGCAGGGCGGGGCGGGGGGCAGAGGGGCAACGTGGGTGCCACCCACGTCCGTTGTGTTTCTCGTCAGACTTTTATCCAAAGGAAAATACCTCATTTGATTAGCGCTTACCTTAATGTTAGGCTGTGTCTTGGCTGGTCATCAGCAAGCGAGCGTAGAGCGTACACACTAGCTACGAGCTGGTACACACGCTGAATCCCCCATCCTTAATACATTTTACGTTTTTGTTTGTTTTTCCTCCACAGCCAGTGGCGGTGGGGCGGTTGTTGTACCCCCCCTGCTTGTTCGTCCATATGACACCCCTTCGCCGTGCGAATTCATGCTTGTTTTATTTATTTTTTTACTCCTCGGGCGGCCAGACCCCCACCCTGAAGGCCGCAATATGGCAAAAGCCCCGCGTCTTTTTTTCTGTTCTCTCCGTCCGCTCCTCCGCGCGATGTTTTTGAAGAACATATATTGATCTTGTTGCCTTGTACTGTACGCCTCGCTACTACGTTTGCCAGAGAGGTACAGTAGTTACACACGCTAAGCTGTGACCTCCGGAGAACTCTGTGAGAGCACTGACCCCGTTCCCCGCATGCACGCACGAAAAGCATTTATTTAGTCACGAAATCTTCCCGCCCAGGAACCGTTCCACAACACAATCCAGCGCGTTCGAAGTATAACACACACAAGCTTGCAAATATGAGGTTCGACGATTTTTTTCTCTTCATCTCACAGGACAGCTGAGGTTGTCTTTTTTAGTATTTGCATAAATCGATCCCGCGTCAACACGTTTTTTTTGCCCTCTCGTGTGAATCGCTTTTTGGGGAACGTCTGTTTGTTTTTTGTGAGTTGCAACGCCGCACCTTCACCGTTTTTTTCGTGGCGCGCGCGTTTCCTTGGTCAAAACCAGACGGGCCCTGGCGCCCCGAGGGTGCTGTCAGACTTGACCTGCCTTCGAGACTACTTGGCGAGCCCGACACCCCCGAAAAAGTCGAGCAAAAACGCCATCGTGTACAGCGAGAGGTTACTCGAGATGGAACAGGTACCTTTTTTTATTTGCAATTTGTTTTTTTCGTTTGATTGAGAGGCATGAGCGAGAGATGTTGCAGTGTGTGTTTGCCTTGTGGTATATTCAAGACGGCGACGCTAAGTTATGCTCTCGGCGTGAAGTGGCCAACGTAGTGTCCACCGCTTGGTCAAATCCTTTCAAAAGTGTTTTTGTTTTTTTTGTTCAATACGAAGCTGCATGTTCTGTGCGCGTAAACGACACGGCAACTAACCTTTATTCTGCAGCCGGACGAGCACAAGCATCACAAATACCCAAGTTTTGCAACAGCAGCATGATGATTTCGCTTTTTGTGCCCCTGGGTTTCGCGTTGAACGAATATTCGTAAATATGCGTCGGCAAGTGCTGTAGGCCAGCCTCGGGGTCTAATATGTCGCCACGCACACATGGCACACCCACCTGCAGGTGCGTGTTGCAAGGACACAGGATACATACAACTCACAAGTAGGTTAGGACCTTCGACACATGCTGAAGAGTAAGCCACACGCCTGGATCGGCCTCCGGCAGAAAGCCGCGCTTACCACCCGCGGCTTGTCATGCACGATATGATACGTGCGTGCTGTTTAGGCATTTGCCGTCACACGGGATAGGGTTGGTTGCAGTCTGACTTTGCGTGGTGGTTTTAGCGCTGCCACGAGAGCAAAATTACGCTTGCGTCACCGCCTTACCCTGTCCCTGCGTATTCTCTGCTCTCCCCCGTGTTTCGCTGTGCGCCCCGGCTGTCCACCGCCTGCCATGTGGTTTGTCTCAATCCCGATTCCTCCCTCCGCAGTTCAGGATGAAGATAGAAGAGGGATGATGCTGCTTTTCATTGAGGTGGACGACAATTTACCCCACCCCCGGGATGCGAGGTTCTATGGTCATACGACTACGGCCGTGCACGACATGAGCACACCCCCCCCCCGGGATGCGAGTCTATGGTCATACGACTACGGCCATGCATGAATATGAAGTACACCCCCCCACAATGCGAGGGTCTATGGTCATACGACTACGGCCATGCACGACATGAGTACACCCCCCCCCCCCCACCCCCCCCCCCCCCCCCCCCCCCCCCCCCCCCCCTCCCTTCAGCCGCCGCGCGCCGCGCGGCGGCGCGCTTTCTCCTCCCGATGCCCCGACCGAGCACGTACGAAATGGGGGCTATTCGATAAAGCAAGCCGACGCAAGAACGCCGTTTTGGGGGGGGGGGGGGGGTTGGTCGTGCGTCCATACGGTGTACCTGGTACCAATCTGTCCCGAAATATAAGATTCGTTTGTTCATTAATAGTAAATACAAACGATACTTGTAATTCGGGACAGAGTGATACTCGAGAGCTACCAGCACTGCCGCCGTGCGGTACGGGAAGGGTTGACTTGGCACTCTTTCCGTACGGGTCCGTTCGAAGTCTTTGTTGGTGGTACATACTATTAGTAATAATATTATACGTAACTTGTAGTGTTTCCTTTTTGTGGCGCCAGGTATAGTTTTCTTGGTTTTTATTTTTCTTCCCTTGCTGATGGTGCCGTGCAGTGCCAAGTCAAAGAGCTGAGTACGTTAACGCAGGGCTCTACGAGTGGAGCGCACCTGTTTTATGTAGGCCTACACGTCCACGCCTGGGCGAAACAAATCAAGCGGTACGTCGTGCAATTTTGGAGTGTTACCGAGGAGAGCGGTAGGAGCCTTCGGCGCTGCCGTCCGCGGCTGCTTGAGAGATATACTTACCACTGCTATATTATAAGTATTAATAGTAATACATTCCCCGGTTTTCGGTTTGTTGTGGGATCACCTGTTGTTCCATTGTGCGTTGATAGCAAGCGCTCGGTCGTTCCTGCCCCTCGGTTTGCCCCCCTACTGCTGTAGTAGTGATGTACAATTTGTTTATTTTTGAGTCTGTCGGCAAGAAAAGTCTACCACCGTCGATCACTGCGTACCGTGAGAGGGGAGAGGGGTGTCACGTAAACGTTTCTTTGCGCCGTGCACAGCAGTAGTAGTGGGAATTGCCACTGTAGAGTATACCAGGTATGTTTTTTTGTACCGTGCGGGGTAGACGGTTAGACTGCGGCACCTATCATAGGTCACCCGGCGGGATCGAGTATTAATATGGGTGAGTATGGGGTAAGCCCATTATTGTACGTTTTTTTTGTACCGTGCGAGGTAGGAAGGTTAGACTATTAATACGACACCCATCATAGTTCACTGTCGGGATCGAGTATTTATATGGTTGGGTATAGGGTAAGCCCAGTAGAGCTAGTGATATTGTCATTTTTAGTTTTAGAAAATGGTTGACGCACACTTACTTGTGTACAAGACGAAGAGGACTAGCCGTGAACATTTTTGTGTGATTGGATTTGAGATTATAGTGTTAGTTTCGTTTTTTTAGTACACAGCAGTCTGTCGACCAGTTTTTCTAGAAAAACTGGTAAGCAATTCTCTTGGCAAGGCACCACGATTTCGACTTGTCTTTGTTTTTTAGTCTGTCGACCAGCAGCTCTTACCAAGCATCTGCCGTTTGTTGCAGAGTTTACCATTAGGGAGGAGTACATTACCACGGGGTATATCACGGTACCGTACACGGGGGAGAGCGGTAGGTTGATTGAGTATGTTACAAATACGGTACGAGGTGTCTTGAGTTGGTTGAGCTTTACGCCGGCGACTGTCGTCGTTGTTTCTTGGTTCATAACAAAAAAGGTGTGGTAACTTTATATATAGCTGACTCTTCAGGAATAGTGTAAGACACTCGACGTTTCAATGATGGTGGCACTGCTTGGTAGTAAAAGCATACCGGGTAAGCTCCACTACTAATCTGGACGGAAATATAAGGACCGTTCAGACTTCACATCTATACCCCCATCGGTCCTTACATTTTTCGGTCTAGATTGGCCCGTTTCACCGTTTTGAGGAGGCGGAGGCATAGATAGATAGACTTAACTTTTTTAGCGCGCGCATCATCAGCGGTTCATGTTTTCGTGGGCGGGGCTTGAAGAGGCGGACTAACCTTCATTCAGTCAGCTGACTTTCTTCAGTGTACGTCGACGCCTGGTATTTTTGCTTATTTCTTACAATAGCGAACAACATGAGTGCTTCTGAGTGATCAACGTTGAGACTCATGCCACACAATGTCGGATGGCAAGGAAGGGTTATAATAAATACGAGTAGCAAATATGAGCTTCAGGGATTTGTTTCCGATCTCACCTGCTGAGGTGTCTTTTTTTTTGTTTTGTTTTCCCTCGAAAAAAAATACTCTTATTACTCGTAGGTCTTCCGTGTGGAGCAAGATCTCAAACCACGACGTACATAAATTTGGGGCGGAGTTCTCGAAGCGGAGATCTGAGGGCGTTTTTTTTCCCTTCAGTTTTGTGTTTTTTTAAGGACCCCGGGGGGCGTCACACCAGCTATACGTGCTGCGTAGCCTCTACCCAACAAAAGCGCCACGCCATGCCTTACGGTACCATTCGCCTTTTTATTGAGTACACTGCTGCTGTCGATATAGTTCCATCCGCTTTACAATACATACCTGGTGGGCGATACTGCAGTATCAACTGTTTCGGCGTCTGCCTGACGCGCTGTTCACACCAAATGTCCCGATCGTCCCAAGTATATGCCTGCGCAGTCATGAAGCATGATGATGGTGAAAAATCTCCCAGAAACATCTATGCCTCCATCCAACTTTTACTATGAACAACCTAGGGAACAGTCCGGCAACGCATATCGTTGCCGCTGCTCCACAGTTTTTTTTTTTTTCCGTTCATCGTCCGATTTTTTTTTATCTTAGCCCTCCATTTCTCTCTCCTTCCTACTGTAGTCGTAACTCAGATCCGGGGTCACAAAATAGGCTCTTCTCCCTCCTCCCCACTACTACTGTTCTTGCCTTGCATTTTTTATCGCGATAAGCCTCCAGCCCTTGCTTCCCTCGTCGACTCGCACCGCATTGCGCCTCTACCCACGCTACTATTAATAGGCGCTCTCAGCAGTTTGTTCTGTTTATTTTTCATTTTTAGCAATCAAACTCACCGAGCCACGTGAGGTTCGAACCCCAGAAACAACTCTTAGTAGCGTTCGAGGGTACCACTATTAATAGACCATCGGGGCGGCTGACAGTGCAGTACAGCAGTTATTGTTGTGCAGCATGAAAGTGTCGTTGATGATGATGCCGATGGCAGTTCTGATGATGATTTATCCAAGTGTAATGCAGTTGGTACGAGCAGTGCAACTCGTGGTCAAACATATTTTCTAGAGACCCTGTTCACAAAGCGAACGGATGGTATCATAATGATCTCGTGCATGACCAGGTGCCGGCGTACAAGAGCACTTCTTGGGTGTGCGCAGGCGAACTTAACAAACTCGCGAGGACGGCGACAGAAACACAGCGTCCGCGTCCTCCGCGCGTCGCAGGTAATCGGTCAAGCCAACCATCCCAGTACGGGATCGCTTGTCTTGGTGTTGGTTTTGTAATGGATTACGAGGCTTTTCAACCGCCGACCTTACCGTCATAGACCTATGACAGAAAGACGGCAAAATGCCTCCCTATTACACGCGACGTTGATACAAAGGTATTATATTAGCGAGCGTCTCCCCGCCTCGCCCTTTCGGCTAAAAGCCAGACCACGCCCCCCCCTCGCCGACGACATCCCTACCCCATCGAAACCCTTCACGGCAAAACGAAAAGCGTGGAGCTTCTCCTGCTTTTGGACAGAGATTCTGCCGTAAGTCAGTCCCACGAAGACCTACGTCCTCTTTTCGATCATTTGAAGCCTGTAAAGAGTGCTTTTTTGGTGCGCGTGGTGTTGCAACTTGGCGCTGTGTGCGTGCGTGCATGTGTGCCAGCTAGCCGGCTAGCCAACACAGCAACAGCGCAAACTAAACACACCACCAGACAACGCGACACGAGCGCGCGCGCAGTGGTCGAGCCTTGCTGTGCCCCAAGTCAAACAAAAAAGCGCGCGTGGGACATGGCCGGACACGTACGATCGTATCTTTCTAGCAAGCGACGCAGTGGACTGCCTGCCGCGTGTGGTTACTACGAGTTCCGCCGAATAGAGGTTTGCACAATGCCTTGCCTCCCTTCTCTTCGATCGACAGACGCCGCGGTACAACAATAACAACTGCAAGTCCCCAAATGGCCGAAAAACTGGCGACAGTGTACCGAGCAGCGGTGTGCTGTGGAGATCACGACTCAACTCGCAGATAAATGGGGGGCTCCAGGACGGGCGTGGCTGAGCGGTCATACCTTTAAAACAAAAAGAAACAGACACACGTCTAAGAACCAATAAAAACACGACCCTTAACGGTACCCCCAATAAAACACGAAGCAAAAACATATTTCTCGTTGCCTGTCTGCCGGCCCGCCTGCCCCCCCCCCCCCCCAGATTCCCTCCGCTTTAAAGCCGATCCAGATCAGCTCCCATCTCCTTGCCGTCCCTCCTCCCCGCCAACCGCGGCACTTTCCACCGCCTTCTCCCCCTCCTGCTCTGCACCCACCAACCCCTCCAACTTCTCCCGAGCGGCGGCTGCGGCGGCGGCGGCAGCATCTCCCGCAACCGATGCTGCAGATTCATCCGCAGCCTCGTCCGAAGCTTCAACCCCCCCGCCATCTTCTCGCACAACGCCCTCGTCCACAGAGGGAGCCGCGTCCCCCGCCACCCCTTCCCCTGCTGCTTCGGCAGAGCCCGTCCCCGCACCGCCGTCGCCTTCGACAACGCCTTCAACAACGCCTCCATCTGAGAAACCCTCGCCCGGGGCGCTCCCTTCAACCACCGCCGCTGCCGCCGGCAACGCTGCTTCCTCGGTGCCACCGTCCGTCGGGTCAGCGGATGCTGAATCGAACGCGCCCTGCATGTCGAGCTGTCGCTCTCGGCCCTGAGATTCGATGTCGGTGTCCGGCAGCGCGGCGTCGACCGTTCCTACCACCGCGGCGGCGGCCGATTCCTGCGACACCTCCGCGGTGGAGGCGGCGCCTCCTTCCCCATCTGCCGCCGGCGCCGGCGGCTCGAACGTGAGCCCCGCCTGCGCCCAGCCCCCGGAAACTGCGGAAGCGGCGGCGGATTCCGCGGCGGCGTCTCTTCTCCTGTTGGAAACGATGCTGGCGATTGCGCCGACGGCCAAGATGGACGACACCTGTAAAGTTAAGCGGAAGTGCGGGCGGGCGGTCGTGAGGGTTTTGTCCCGTCGAAAGTGAGGGGTTGAAAATCACGTGCATTCGTATTTTTGGGGATGGTGCCGTACGTGCTTTTGTGTTTTTAGTCGTCATGAGGAAACGGAGACATCCACGTTTAATAATGCCGTTGAAATCAGCTGAAGAGGGGGGGGGGGGGGGTGTACTCATGTTGTGCACGGCCGTAGTCATATGACCATAGACCCTCGCATCCCTACAATGCCGGGACGGAGCGCGTTGGGTTTTCACCAGCCAGGCAGACATTGCTTGCACCAAGCGCGAAACGCCGTGGGGTATTGGGCGAGTCGCATGGAGGGTGAGCTGCATCCTGCTAAGAACCGCCTCTGAGGCGGACTTGCATATGGACGACAGCTTCAATGAGTTAATTTAATTTCTGGTGTGGCACTTCCGGAGACAGCAATGGGTTTTACTATGTAACTGCCTCGCGGACGCCTTACCATATTAACACTACGTGATACGACCATTCCCCTTGTGCGGAACAAAGTTCTCCACCCCGCACAAAAATGATCTACTCGACCGCCAGCTTTGGTGACCGCCACAAAACAAATAACAAAAAAAAACGGCACCCTGGTTGTCTAGCTCACGCAGCGAGTGGCGTAGTTTTACAGCGTCGTGCCCAACGACGCCAAACCCAACACTATTAACATATACAATCTCATATAATTTAGAGGGGAGGGGGGGGGGGGGCAAGGGGGTGAGCACGACAAAATAAAAATAAATAAGTAAGGAAGTACCTACGATCGACACCACTTTCATGACAACAAATTTCTTCGCATGGGCCGCCGTTTCACGTTTTCACGTTTTTACTATATACCCTGGTATGAGAAACGCACGTGATATCATGGGATTCATCGCAAGCTATCAATAGGCGTGAACGGGTACATGAGGGTAAAGCTTGGGGCACTGTGACACGGCTGGCAGGACAGGCAACGTATGGCTACGACTGCTCACGACACCGGGCTCATACTTCGCTGATTGTCGCCGTGAACAAACCAAACAGAACTGAGCCGAACCAAATGGCTCGACCGCCGTGCTTTTGCGTTAAAAAATATATATATCACGGCCCCAGATACCCCCCCCCCCTTATCCGTAACAAAACATCAGAGCGGATGCAAAGGCGGGGGGGGGTGGGAGTTCCGAAACATTACACAGGCGGCACTAAAATTGGGTGCTTGCACGGACGACACACAACTGAGCGGCGGCGGCAGCGGCGGCGGCGGTGGCAACAAGGAGGGAGGGAGGGAAGAGGGGACGTGGAGCAAAAAACAAAAGACGCCCTTACCACAAGGAGAGAAGGCCCGACGCCGATTTTGTAGTGGAAGAATTCCGCGAACATCTTGGCGCCCACGAAGCCGAGCACGAGGGCCACGGCCGGCTTGAGGTAAGGCAGGTCGGAGATGGCGTGGCTCACCAGAGTGTAAATGCTTCGCATCGCGCAGATCGCGAACACCTGGCGTGGAGGGAGAAACACAAATTTCCAAAAGAAATCAATCAGAGACGATCACACGAGCGAGGGAAACGGAAGTGCAAAATTGAAAGAAGAAGAAAAAAAAGGACGGTAGTGAGAAAAAATAAATGCAACAGCGAAGCGAAAGGCCTTTTGCAAAAATCAAAGGGCGAGATGTTAAAAGGGGGGATGCGCGAGCGTCAACCCTCGAGGCGTTGCACGTAAGGGTATGGGAAAAAGTACAGTAGGTGGCGGACATACCAGCAAGGTTTTTCCTCTGCAGGACACCAAAACTATCGCGCCCGTGCTGTTGCAATATACACAAGCCAAATTGCACCACCAGACCCATTTCGACAAAAAAAAAACGACAACAAAAAGCGAAACGGTTTCCACGCGTCTAACCACACAACAACTACAGCACCCCCCCTCCCCTCCCCACTCATCCGCCTCCGACGAATGTGTTTTCATACCGGGCACGCGCCCCGTCCTTAACGGGATTGAAGACAACTACCACAAAATCTACTCTTGAAAATACCAAAACCAGGCGAGTGTTCTTTGCTCTTTCAGTTGCCGAGGGCCGTTTATGCCCCCCTCTCCTGACCTATACGTACCGGCGCAAAAGTATGAAACAGTGTACGAAGTACAGAGACAGTGTATACAGCGTCGTCTCCGTCGCGAGGCAAGAACACCAACCCGTGGGAATCATGGCCAGTTAAAAAATCGGTCGCTGTGCTAGTACATAGATGTACGGGCCAAAATCAGCATATTCTCGAGAAAGACCATGAAGCATACAAGGAGGGTCGCCAACAAACTAAACAAACCAAAGTAACCCCTTCAAAAGCGAAGTCGCAAGCCGGCCAAAAAAGACTCGACGGGTCATGACAAAACAAACAAAAAAACTGCGTACAACCTCAGCAGCAGCAGCAGCAGCAGCAGCAGCAGCAGCAGCAGCAGCAGCAGCAGCAGCAGCAGCAGCAGCAGCAGCAGCGGCAGCATTCTGAATACTAGGTTGGTGGAAGCGCAGCACCCAAACACAACAAGCGTGCGTTCGCGTATATGTGCGGGGCGAGTAGTGCAATGTTCAGAAACCTCTTGCCGGCTCAAAAAACAAAACCCCTCGCATCATTGCACCTCGTAGGGATGCTGCGAGGGTCTCTGCGGTCATACGTCCAACTACGGCCACGCATGACATGAGTACACCCCTTCCCCCCCTCACGTTTGAAGCGTAGACGATGAAGGTGTCGTGGGAGATGCCCAGGACGGCCGGGATGGAGTCCACGGCGAACACAAAGTCGGTGAGCTCGATGCAAATCAGGCACAGCAGGAGGGGTGTGGCCTTCTTGGCTCCGTCCACCTGATTGGTCAAGTCAGCGACGAGGGGGGGGCGGGGGGGGCGAGGGGGGCGGGGTTTGATTGTGTCAAGGTTGATTTTTGTTGTTGTCCTTATTTCTTGATTGATTGGTTGATTGATTGATTGATTGATTGGTCTGTGGGGATATATTGAGTCGTGCGCGCTTACGTTTACGCAACCCTTTCGCTGCTGCAAAACAAAACCACAACACAAAACAACAAGTGTATGGCTCACACATCCCGACACATCGTTGACTCCCACTTCATTATCTCTTTCTTTCAGGGCAGGGGAATTCCTGATCTGTATGATCTGTACGATCTGTCGTGATCTATCTCATGTTTCCGGGTGGGAGCCGTGTAATCTGCATGATCTAGGGCCTTGTTTCCTCGGTTGGATCTGTACTATGTACACAGATCCCGCACAACATTTCATAAAGGCCGGTTAGGAGTACTGAAGATCATCTGGATCGTGATCTATCTGATCTGTCTGTAGATGATCTGTAGATGATCTGTCTCTTCTCGTGCTACGTAAACTCTAAAGATTCGTCACATACGTACGGTGTGTTATCTTGTCACCCGTGATATACTACAGTAAAATCGGGTTCCGAGAAAAGGCAAGGCATCGATGGCACTGAGGTGTGGCTCCATGATTTGGAAACCAGCAAATGCTTGGGAGAACCGATGGCCACCCCGATCATTGCGCCCTTTTTCCTACCAACACGCCAAAGCCAAGAGAACAGAGGCTGCAGCACTACTGAGGACACGAGAGGACTGTCGTCCGCATCGTCCCAATCAGCTCGGACGTTGGGACGGAGCCTTACCCAACGACTATCGCCGTCAATGTATATATGTATATCGTCCTCTAAGCATCAATGTAACCCGTTTCCCACCGACAACGTAACGCAGTCCTCCACCGTCGATCGCCACCGTCTCGAAAGGGATGCGTGGTCAATGGTCAAATGACTACTCGTAAGGCAAGCAACAAATGAGTACACCCCCCCCCTCCGAAACGCGAACCCCTATGCCCCCTCCCCCCCCTCTCCATAAACGCCTCGTTCCCTCGCTCGGCTTCACTTACCATCGTGAAAAACTTCTCCCCGTCGTAGTAGTCGGTGGAATCGCACATCCACTTAGCGATCTTCAGGACGGTGTTGTTCTCCAGCTGGGCGCTGTCGTGGTCGTCCTCCTTCTCCATCAGCAGGTTCGCCGAGGAAACCACCAAGATGCCGGCGAAGAAGAGCATCACCCACCTGGCCCAGACAACGAAATCATCGGGCGAAAACAGGCCGAGGGCTATAGAGGGTAATAATACCGGCGACCGGACGCACGGTGGAGGGGTGGGGGGTCCTCATGCCATGCATGGCCGTAGTCGTACGATCATAACACCCTCGCAGCGCTCTATATATAAAGCCGGGAGGGAGCACGTCGGGTTTCCACCGACCAGGCAGGGCGGGGTTCACTACTATCTACGCAGCAGCGGCAGCAACGAGCGCTTGGCCGTGCACGTGCCATGTAAGACCTACCAGGTACCAGGTACCTGATACCAGGTAGAGCTCTAGCGCGTGATGTTCGCACTATTTGGCAAGAGGCAGGCAGCGCAAAACCGTGAAAATTAACCGGTGTGCATCTCTCTTTTCCTGCCTGAGAATGCACAAGGCGGATAGGGCAAAACGCTTGACGGAAAAAAGGCTGTCTTCGACAAGTTTCTGGCAAAAGTGTCCGCTCTTCCCTCGTAATTCGTAATGCGCCGGGTGTGCTTCGGCCAGGAGGGTTTGTACTGCCGTAGCGAGGCGTGTGTTCTGCGTCTTGTGCGGCATGGCGCTTTCACGACGGGGAAAACGCCCGCGTACGAGGCCGTTTCGTCCTGTCCGTCCGTGCGTCCGCCAACATCCACGACTCGAGCCGACCACTCANAGGAGATCACGAGAAGTAACCACTAAAAAGACAGCAGTTTTGGTTGCTCGCTGGACGCTCAAGAGAGAAGGGGCTGCTTTTTTTCGCGCCTTTGTGGGTGGGGAGCCTGTTGGGACGGTCCTTGTTGCTGACTTGACTTTGGGTGTTGTATTTTTACGCGTCGTGGATGCAAATGTATATACCCCGCCACTTTTGTTAAGAGCGGTGTGTATGTCCCCCCTGCGCCCGTCTATTGCTAGTAGCTCGATTATGCTTTTCGCGTGTATTACGTAGTGTTTGAAGGTCATTTTGTTTTTCAAGAGCTGTGTTTACGTACCCTGTGCCCCGTGTAATAGGCTCGAAACGGCTAAAATTATTGTTCATACCTAGGGTGATACCTGTATTGCGCATCTCGGACAGATCATACAGATCACATAGTTAATTCCCAACTTTATGATCTAGATCTTTGAAGGCAGATAGATCTATCCCGATCTTGCATGATCTAGCGCAATGATGACCGGTGAGACCAGCATAATTCGCCCGATATAGGTACCAGCGTGTGTTTTTTGGGGTTGTATCTGTACGATGCAGATCCCGCACAACCTCTCGCTACACGGCAGGTGAGGAACTAGATGATCTAGATCATGACCTTTCATTAAGGCAGGTGAGGAACTAGATGATCTAGATCATGACCTTTCATTAAGGCATGTGAGGAACTAGATGATCTACAATAGATCATGACCGTTCACTACGGCAGGCGAGGAACTACTGTAGATGATCTATATCATGATCTGTGCGAGGTGTGCCGTATTGTGTACGTATTGCTCCTTCTTTGTCGCTTTTCCTTCGACGATGTTCCTGAACGCGGCACGCAAAAGGACGCCACCGAGCGCATCACACACCACCAAGCGCTCTAACGGCACTACTTACGCCATCAACGGCTCTACTATGCCATCGAGCCTTGAGCACCCTGGCGACTCGTTGGGGGGCTCCGGTTAGGTGTGATGACGACCAGCATGAATTGAGCACAACAAATGACATTTTTGGATGCACAGCACAAAAAAACAGCAGTGCAAAACCGAATCAGCCAGCTTCTTTGTTTGTGGCGCGGTTTTTTGTCCGTTGTCGAAAATACGTGCGGATGCGCAAGCACCTCGTTGCTCTTGTGTTTTCTCGGTGCCCCCGTTCTGGACGATTTCTGCAGCATCTTCAAAGACAGCCCGATATGACCAATCAAAAGTGATGAAAGAGTAGTCGTAGTATATGCGCAAACCATGAAGCCGTTCTGGAGCCCGGGCAGAGTCAAAAACAAAATATTTGATGATTGGTGGCAATCTCTGAAAATACCTGATTGCTGTGTTATTTTTGTGTTCCAAGCACGCATAAACGCCACGGACGCCAGCGGAGGCCTACTGCAGCAAGCAGCCCGCCCCCGACCGTGGACACCCTGACCCTACTCAAGTCTTCTGCACGGAATGCCAGAGAAGGGCCCACTTATCACTAAGGAGACCGACCGGCCAACTATGCTGCAGGAGGTGTGTTTCATGTCGTCCCTCGAGACAGGACAGGACAGGACACGACACGACATGCCGCGCCCACACGACCCACCTCCGCGCTGCCACTACACAAACATAAGAGGGTGTACCGTCCTATCTCGACCGAGGCATTTGAGTAGTACCAACCAGCGTGCGCGTGTGCACCGCCTTCCACAGGCGTTGGAAACCCCAAATCTGCCGGCAAGAATAAAACCCCCCCCAACCTCCCCCGCCCGTAAGACTAGCTCAACAGAACGGTAACAAAAACATCAACTACGAGTACTACAGGGGGGGGTGGATGGAAGGTCAGTAGGTCGGCCGGCAGGCAGGCAGGCAGCAGACAGGCGGAGAGCATGGCGGGCGCTCTCTTACTAGCCAATTGAAGCGCCTATAGCCCCGCCGCACGCCGCGCCTATAGCTGCGCCGTGCGCTACAGCTGTGTGGACGCGGTCCCACTCCTAGCTTGAGTTCTACTCGTCTATGCGACGGCACGACGCACGGCGGCGCACGGGGTTCACGCGTCTTTAAAGCTGCGCGTGAAGTCAAAGACTCCAGTCTCGTAGAGCTTTAGACTACTGGTGCACTGCAGTAGCAGCAGCAGCAGCAGCAGCAGCAGCAGCAGAACGAGTAGGATTCTTCTTTTGACTCAAGTGGACACATATCGGCCGAGCAGCGCCAGAAGCACGGCTGCGCGTGAGCGCGCCGAGTTGAGTCGTGCGCACGAAATGCGCCGGCTCCCGTCGCTAAGCTTCGCTCAAAATATAGATTCACACCGCCCGAATGATTCATCGAGAATCGATGGAAGCGAAAACGCTACCGACCGACCGAACTCGCACGGCAGGCAGCTTTGTACGTACGTAGCCGCTTCAGGTAAAGGCGCAGAGCGAAAGGCGGCACCGGCGCGACAGCAGTGTACTGCATCGCATCGCATCGTCTCGTCTCGTCTTGTCGCGTTCTGGAGCTCAACGGCAAGTGACCGACTCAGAACCCATACAAAACAAGAAACAAAAACACACAGCAGCAGCAGCAGCAGCAGCAGCAGTGCAGCAGCACCCCGCGGCGGTTGGGCGGCGACAAGCCTCGTCGAAACAAAACAACCCCTTTCCTTCGAGATCCGCACGAACTCCGTAAACGCCGCTGCACGCCCCCTCCACCCCCCCCCGAAACAAAAACGAAACGCAGGCCGGTGCCGCAAACAACGCCGGAGCGGCTATGATCTACCAGTAAACTCTGACAAATCTGGAAAACAACATTTTTTACTAATTCGAGGACTCCGCCGGGCTTATCACGTACCCAGGAGATACATGGCGACCCACGCTGGCACGCACGCGCCCGGTGGTCCAAGACAAACAATACAATACCATTACCACCACCACCACCACCAGCACCACCACCACTTCCATCACCAACGCCAACGCCACCACCGCGCAACCCAAAGACGCGGCGTGCTTTACATACCTGGAACTCCGCCGGAACCTTGAAGTAGTCGAAAAGCATGATGAAGATGAACAGGTTGTCCACCGATAGCGACTGCTCCACGATGTAGCCCGCGAAGAACTCGAGCCCGGACGTCCTGCCCTTGATCACCCACGTGCCGAGGCCAAACGCACCCGCTGCAAAAAACCGACGAGGTGGCAAGCATTGGAGGGAGAGGGGTGGTGGTTGTGGTGGTGGTGCACTCATGTCATGGAATGGCCGTAGTTGTGTGACCATAGAGACCCTCGCGTCCCTACAATGCCGGGACGGAGCACGGTCGGGTTTTTCGCCGACCAGACAGACATTGCTTGCACCAAGCGCGAAGCGAAACGTGAGGTGTTAGGCCAGACGCACGAACGGTGAGCTGCATCCTACTACTGAAAGGACCGCTTGTGAGGCGGACTGGCGTGGGCTCTTGACTTTTGCCGCATTTTTGTAGCGAGCCCCCCACCACAAGCGGTGCCCGTCGTGCACACTCCGCCACGGCGGGCTGATGCCCGCCGTCGGCTCCCCGTATACACGACCGTAATGGCCGAGAGAAGTGGGCAAAAGCCGAGGTTGTAAAAGTGACAAGTACCGAGAAAGGGGCGCAAACTTTCGAGTATCGAGTATCGAGCATCGAGATAAAAGGGAGTTCCAGTTGGCGGACAAAAACGTTTTTATCACTGGAGGCGGCGTTATTTATTCGGCACCCAAGAGCTGCGTTCAATTGCACCGCAGAAAACATTACTCGAAAGTGAAAGTGCGGTCAGTCAGGCAGTCAGTCAAGTAAGCCACCAGAGTCGCCAAAACAGCCCCCGAGGACAGGCAAAAGAGAGCAGCAGGATCACGAAAAAGGGGGAGATTTTTTTTTTTGCTGATGAGGCCACACACACACAACCGCAACGCACAAGGCAGTAACTATTGCTGCTGTACGTATGTACGTAACGTGTGTCTGCATCAATTAAGTTCGGGAGTACTCGGAAGTGCGCGCAACTCTACTACTGACTTCTGTACGTATGTATACGTAGACTACTGCTCCTGTAACTCACCGCATGCGACGAGGAGGCAAGTCTTGAGCAGTGCCGCCTTGTACGCCTCCTTGGACACACTCCCTGTGGACGAGCTCGCCGCTTGCCCGCCTCCTACAGGCGGGGGGGGGGGGGGGGGGGGGGGGGGGGTGCACACGGCAAGAGATCAGACGAATGTAACAACAACAACAACAACAACAACAACAACAACAACAACAACAACAACAACAACAACAACAACAGTACGAGTAGTATGGACGACTGCCAAAAGTGAACATGGAGTATCATCATCGTATCATACATCACAAGGAATATCAACAGATCGTCCGGTAACATGCTGGATCAAGGTACGGGCGTAGACCCCCTAACTCCCTAACCCTAACCCTAAACCTGACCACACTACTGTTAGTGACCTGTAAAATTCCCGGAAATATCCTACCGGACGAAATGCGAATACGACTACTGCACGACCTACTGCTGTACCGTATAAATATCACACCCGGGTGATAAGATAACACACCAACCCCCTCCGACGAATGTCTCAGCTGATTTTCTCGACAACGAGGTATGATAGAGTGTAACCGCCGAGCGATACAAAGTCTACACTCGTATGGAAAGGTCTGGACGATATATACCAACCTTTCCAAAACCACCAATTTCGGTGTACTCGTATATACGTATACCAGGNGGGTTCGGTTCTTGAGGACAAGAGGGAAAAGAGCGCACCGCCCGTTTTGAACCCGACCCTAACAAACCCCCGAGACACCCTTATCTATATAGGCATCCGCCCCGAGAGGCGCGCGCCCGAGGCACGGACTCTTTTACGCCCCCTCCGGCAGTGCCGGGTCGATCGCGGGCGCCTTCCCCATCACCGCCCTCGCCCAGATGAGGCAGATCGAGAGCGTGCCGTACGACAGCCCGACGACGACCCCCGCGTCGACAATGGACCTCCACGGGTAGGGAAGCTTCTTCACGAGGTGCACCAGGCACAGCACGCCCGTCGTCAGCCCCCAGCTGACCGTCAGCCGCTTCTTGGTGGCGTGGAACAGGCCCATGCTGTACGGACCCGCCAGGAGGAGGCGCAGGGGCCCCGCCCCGCCGCCGCCACCGCTCGTCTTGGGCGAGTCGAGCGTGAGCGCGCGCTTGACTACGAGCGGCGAGAACTTCTTCTGGAAACCCTTGAAGCCCTCCGCGTACGCCATCAGCGCGGCGAAGCCGCCGTACATTGCCCACTGCGCGGTGGTGAAGTCTCCCTGTTGATGTTTTTTCGGGTTGGGTTGGGTTAGGTTGGGTTGGGTTGGGGTGTGGGTTGGGTTGGGTTGGGTCGCTTTGGTTTGGTTTGGGTTGGATTTTAGGTTAAGGTTAGGTTTGGACTACTTGTACGTACGTAGAATTTCTTCTCCGATAAAAACCGACTGTCGTTTTGATGCCCTTGCCTGACTCACGTCTTGACACAGATGCGACACACACGCCGCGGGCGATCCTCAGCCTTAAGGAGCGGAGGGAGCTTGGGTGTTTTTGGTTTCGTATTCTCTAGTCGGCGACGGGCGCTCCGTGCTTGCAACTACAGTAGTACGCGTACTCGTCATCAAGGCTAGAGACGAGTCGACGAGGGGACGGCATTTACACATGATAAAACGCATTCCTGAGTCATGTAAATGGTGTATACTATCAGCAACACTGCTGCACCTTGATGAACTCAAGATACCATTAATAGTAGTGTAGTCTAGTCTACACGACCTCGCCCAGCTTCGAAAAAATGGAAGGTTTGATGATATAGCGCACACAACCTCCTCACCATGATACAGGCCCAACCCGAGAACATCCCCAGGCGACCGGGGCCGATTTGGAGCTATATACAGTTAGTACAGGACACCCAATACCCAATAAGAAACAGGCTGATAAGAAAGCCAGGCTGATAATTAGAGGAAAATAAGAAATTCGAGCGTCGTTAACTTGGAATTAGTGTATAAAGCACCCTCTCTCAACTAAGAAACCCAGCCTGGGCCAGCTTTCCTGTTTCTTATTACTCGTAGGTGTCCTGTTTTGTACTTACAGGTACAAGCGTAACATGCGTATACGTTGTATCATGTGTACATAAATAGTTATCCTTGGTCGGTCGCGGGCCGGAGCAAGCCTCTGACCGAGCCCGATAACACACGTATATATATACGTTCTGTACGCTATGATATGCGGTGGGCACAAAAAGGAAGCGAACCCCCTCCCCCCACCCCCCCGTCCCGCCACCCGCTCACCCTAGAAAACGGCTGAAGAGCGATGGGCGTCAGGCGCTTGACCGCGTTCATCAGGATGAACACCACGGACAACACCCCCCACGCGCTCCCCAGGCCGAACCCCGCCTGCCCCCCGCCCCCCGTCGCCGCCGCCGCCCCAACTACCGGCGCCGCCTTCCCCCCAGAAGACGCAGCTGTCCCTCCCCCTGATACGAATAGAGCCTTGCTCAACGCTCCCCCCTGGGGCGCTCTCGATGGAGCGCCGCCGTCGATCGGGGCGATGGACTGGTGGTGTTGCTGTCGCTGGTGCCGTTGGTGCTGTGGGGCGAAGGCCGAGGCGGCAATCCTCGTGGGCGAGCCGTGGGGCCTCGCTCGGGAGCGCTGCGCCGGGAGGCCTGTCGCCACGGACGCGCGGTGGGAGCGGAGCGGAGAGGCAGAGAGTGGAGAGAGAAGGGGTGAAACAGAGATTATGTACTCGTAACGTGCACCATTGCGGGACACAAGGGAGGGGCCGACAGCAAAAAACATTGTTGAGGTTACGTAGAAGAAAGTGAGGTTACTGCTCATGAAAACACATGTGTGTGTGATGGGAGGACGGAAAGCGACGGGTAAAAGCAAACATAGAGGGAGAGGGAGAGGGGGAGGGAGAGAGACAGAGAGAGATGGTGCATGTATACTATGAACTACTGCTGTGTACGTACTGGCAGACAACAGCATCACGGGAGCAGCAGCACCCGAAGTAGCAGCAGCAGAAGCAGCAGCAGCAGCAGCGGCGGCGACGGCAGCGGCGACGGCAGCGGCTCTCGGCGATAGCAACGACCGCGTGTCGAGAGACCTCGTACGGAAGTAGGGGGCAACATTAAGCCTATTTCGTATTATTCCAGGTATACTCGTAGTATAAACAAGTATGTAAGCGTCTGTGGTGACTGATGACACGGCCGCAAAGCTGCTCGACGGTCACAGCTTTGCGAATGAGAACAAATCACATGTCTCTCACAGCCAGCTGCTCATCACGGCGGTGTGTAGCTTCTGTCCGACAACCCCGTCCAGAGCTGTTGCGCTCTACACCCAGAGGGAAACCGCACGGAACCGTAGTGGCACAGAGCGCAGACGGATAACGCGTACACCGCAGCAGCATGGATTGAGCCTCCCTCACCTCGGAAAGACTCCGGCGGAGCCACGATGGTGGCGGCTCCCACGAAAGCGGCCGGCGAACGAGAGCCGCTGCTGCCGCCGCCTGAAACGACCGAAACGGAGGACATGACTAGGAGCGCTGCTACTGCTCTCGTCGCGTGCATATCGGCGAAAACGGCCGCACTGGTGGTCTCACGGTTACGCTAGGTGGGAGATGGTGAAGCACGAGCAGTGCAAGCTGTCGACAGGGCAGTGAGGTGATGCAGATGACAACAGGGAACGAACGAGAAATACCAAAAACCTGCTCGAAGCAGAATTTGGGAGTTCCACATGATTTCGAGCTTTTGTCCGAGGGGATGCTACCAGTTTTAGCCCCCCCCAGAGTATGTTTTGCGCGCGTTTTGCCAGTTGCCTTTGTCCATCAGGTGTGTCTTGGCTTTGACGGCCGTCGCTCAGAAGCAGCAGACTCTGTCTCGAACGCATCATGAAAGTCGACGAACAAGCCCAAGCTTTGGGTGCGAAGCGACCCCACCCAAATGGTCCGGACAGTTTCCCCCTCAATTTGAAAGCTCAGGCTCGCACGGAACCGAACAGCGCTGTCCCTGTTCGCGCTCTCGTCGAAGCGGCCACCAACCCGGACCAGAGCTTGACCGATTCCTCCCCGGGCGACGCTGGGGTTGCGAACGCTTCCGGGGCTGCCTCGTCAGTGGCCGCGAGACGCAGGGTGGTGAGTAACGGTGCGTCGACCGGCGGTGCCCGGTCCAAACCCCCCCGTGAGTCGGCGGCGACCGAGCCTCCCGACGTGCTCAAGATCCTTGAGGTTACGAACGATGGCGATCCGGCCAACATGGAGATGCTCATCCACCTCAAGGTATGTACGAAAACGCGGACGAAACGAAAAGCAACAGCAATCGGTAGCCCGCCTGCCTCTACACTCTACACCTATATGGGTCGTCGGAGTCTTGCGTACCTAAAAGGAACGTACCTGTGTTGCTCTCCCTACAAATCACCAAAATTATGTATTTCCATAACGCCTAATATTATTGAAACCGGGATTTGGTCAAAATCAGCCCCTCACAAGGCAATTGGAAACGCTCATCGTTGTCCCTGTGTTCTCCCTACCGAGGCACCGGAGAGCCTCAGCATCAAGGCCCAAGCCCAAGTGATACTGGGTGTAGACAAAACTGAAGCTACATTGGCGATGAGATTTGTAGATCTCGAGAATTCACGTCCGCTGTTGCTGAAAGCGATTTCGCAGCTCGAGCCGCTAGGTAGTCGCGCCGCTCGATAAGGCGATGTTCAACGAAGTAGTCGCTGTGCTAGACCAACATGAAATCGCCCAGAACTCCTCCTATATGCCTGCATAGACCCAAGGAAGAATAACCAGGGTGGTGGACTTTCGGATTAGCACAACAGCGGCCGCAACCGACCTTTGTAGTGTGCCTTCAAAAACAGCAAAAAAACGGCCAAAACGTACCAGATTTAGAGTACGAGGTCGTACGCACGAAATGTGATGCTGTACGTACGTCTACGAGTTCTCGAAAACATGCACCAACGGAAGTCGTCGCCATTTGAAAAAGCGGCGTAATTCAACCGCCTGGAACCACATTTTCAAAATTCAGCGACGTAGTCGCTGTTCGTAGAGGACGCGAAAACTGCTGCCGCTTTGCCACACAGTAGTGAGAGCACCAAAGAGCCCATCGCAGGGTGGTGGACTTTTTGATTAGCTGTGAGGCTGGAGCTAGAGCAGAATTACGAAATGTCCTATGGGAAAAAATACAGTGGTAGAGGTTCTTCCAGACGTTAGGCTGAAATACATAGAGCCAGAATCGAAGTTTTTTTGTGGGGAGAGCAACACAGCCTTTCTGACTTTCGGTGATGAGTATTTTGTATTTTGCTTCGTAGTGTCGCTCGGTTTTTGTACACATAAAAAACTCAAAAACTGGCTAAAAAAAAACATGCCGTGGTGAGATTTTTTTTTTTTTTGCTCGATTTCACCAAAAATTGAATACTTTGTCAATTTGCGATCGGTGTGGTGGTCTGGAGTCTGGACCCTTGTTCGTACGAGTATGGTTCCAGCACCTGGTATACAGAGTACAGGACACCTATGATAAGAAACAGGAAATCTGGGCCAGGCTGGATTTGTTATTTGAGAGAGGGTGCTTTCTACACTATTTTCAAGAGAACGCCTCCCGAATTTCTTATTTTTCTCCAATATCAGCCTGGCTTTCTTATTACGTATTAATAGCCTGTTTCTTATTAGGTGTCCTTACCTGGTATATACGATTTTTCGACGTTGAAGGGCTGAGTACGGATTTATCTCTACCTCTTGTGAACAGCAGTATGACCGTATATACAGGTACGAGTATACCAGGTCGTGTTGTGTATTACTCGTACATTATGTACATTACAAGCAGTACAGCAGTACGTACAGGACATCTACGTAATAAGAAACAGGCTAATAATAATTCCAGGCTGATATTTAGAAGAAAGTAAGAATTTTGAGAGTCGTTATCTTGAAATTAGTGCAGAAACCACCCTCTGTTGAATAAGAAATCCAGCATGGGCCAGCGTTCCTGTTTCTTAATATTAGTAGGTGTCCTGTACTGCTGTACTCGTGTCATACGAGCTGTCGCACTCGCGCAGCAGGATATTTATGTGTACCTGTCGTCAACTTGTGTGAGTTGGTGTGTGTTGATGAAAAAACGAAAAACAAAACCCACAAACGACATTAGGCCGTTTCCTATGCGGTTCGATTTTTGAGCTTCAGATTATGGTCTGATCAATTTTTCAGCGACCTAGTTTGAAAATCGAAACAGTCTTATGCGAGAAAACACGGATTTGTTGTATCATACGTGCAGATATTTGAGCAAACGGCAAGACCAACTGCTGTTGTTGTTGTGGTCTGGCGCCGCGAAGAGACGCGCCGAGTGCGCTGTACTGGGCATAGAACCCAAGCGTTCGAAGCCACGCTGGCTGCCTCTGGTCTGGCGGCGACGCGCCGAGTGCGCTCGAGTCGACCTGTCTTGGTATTTTGTATTTTGACACAACGAAGCATCCGAGCGTTGACTGCTGTGTACTACTGCTGTACTGCTGGTGCTGGTGCTGGTGCTGGTGCTGCTGCTGCTGCTGCTGTGAAGTCTACGAGTACGCGTACGGAGAGGCGCGTGCCGAGTGCGCTTCCCTTCGTCTCTAGGTCCGAGCCCGCGGCAGCCGACTGTAATTTGGCGACGGAGAGGCCCACCGATCGTCGGCTGCGCGTCGGGCGCGAAGCAACGTCGCTGTGTCACCATCCAACTCATCGATCGTGCTGCTGCTGCTGCTTGCTTGCTGCGTGGAAAACATCTTGAATTTAGAGACCATGCCATTTTTCGATTTGAAAATCTGATGACCCAAGTCGTCGGATTTTGGCCCAAAATCCGACGACTTGGGTCATCGGATTCTCAAATCGAAAAAATTCCGGTCATATTTTGCATAATCGGACTGCATAGGACGGTGCTTTCGTTTTTGAGATCGAAAAATACAAGTCTGAAGCTCAAAATCGAACCGCATAGGAAACAGCCTAAGGGCCCGTATTAACGAACTTTTCTTTTCGTTTGTTTGAGTTTTTTTTTTTGTTCGTTTGTTTTGATTTGACTGATTGGTCGAAAAGTGAATAACCAGCAAGATATTTCGATTTCAAAACTGAGTAGTTCAATAAAACGGAATTCCACAAGAAGTCTTTTGGGACTTGTTTTGCTCTTTTTTTTCTGTTGAATTGGGAGTTCATCCAACTCGACGTGGCGTGTTCCATGAAACCGAAGGAAGCCACGCAAACTTGAGCCATGTCGTCGACTGATTCAGAGGCGAGATCCACCATTCCCGAGAGGCACAGCCACCGGACCAGCCTCAGCGCGAGGTCCGACGGCCCCTACCATAGGGTAGACCGCTTGTGGTGCCTAAAAAATAATATAGGCCGTCGCAAACCCAATTTTTCACCCCTCTTTGCCTCCCAAACCACACGAGCACCGACCAGGTCGCGACTTGGCATAGAAGTTCGATCGCTATATCCCCGTCACTGCTGCCCGCGTTGGGCTTCGGGGCTGCGCCAGCCCACCCAAGACATCCCTAGAGTGATATCCTCCTAGCCGGTGCCGGCAGACATAATTTTCCGCTGGCAGCGGCGCTCCGGGGAGGACACAGGCCGTAGGTCGCCTCGTTGGTTGCTCACGGGTGTTCGTTGACCCTTGTGCGTTATTCTCAATTTTTGACGCAATACACCATTCCTCGATAAGACCCAAACACGTTTTTTCAGGGAAATCGTATTAAAAACAAACGAAAAACAAAAGTTATTTTCCCATTTCAATAAAAAGCGATGTTCGTTAAGATGGGCCCTAACGTACTGGGTACGAAAAGAAGAACATGCAACAAGTACACAGTAGTCGCTGTGATAGTGCAACAGCATAACAGCAGTACACGCCAGGGCATTAATTAGGTGTTGCGCTGTTGCGCTGGCGCAACATTTGGTCAAAATAACCGTTTTGCGCGACAGTCGCCGCGAGGCTGGTCGCGCGCAGCGCAACACGCGTTTTTGGGCGCGCGACATTTTTCGCCGCAGGCGAATTTTTTTGTTGCGCGTTTATTTCTCGCCGGAGGCGATAATTTTTGTCGGGGGTCTTTTTTTCTTAATAATTAGTCGTAATTGAACATCTTTTAGGCCCCTTGTCCTATTCGCCAAAGTCGAAAACAAAAAGTAGGCACCTTTTGCTATTCGCCGTAGGCTTTTAATTCTTTTTGAGGTATTTTTTGTTATTCGCTGGAGCCAAAAATAAATTAAATGGCTTTTTACTTAGTTTTGAGGCATATATTCGCGCATACATCGCAAATTTTTCGCCTCCGGCGGCCCTCCGGGGGCCCGCCTGCGGCGCGCAACACAACTTACGTCGCATGTTGCGCAACAAACGCCGGCCCATTACTTAGTTAATGCCCTGGTACACGCGTACGTACCAGGTAATTAATCTTGGTGTTGTTTCTTGTCCGCGTATGGTACGTAAGATATGGAGGCGAGCACCGGTACCCAAGCCCGAGTCCGCGGGTCACACCCTGCTCCACCTCGTGTACGTAGCCACCGCCGAAGACCTGCTCAGTGAGCGAAACAGTCTACGAGGTCACTGCTGCGCCAGTACTATTGAAAAGTACGTACCAGTAGACTACAAGAGCAAGGTGCGGATCAATTTACACTTTGTGAGATAAGAGTTGGAGCGATGGTCGAAAGGCTGGAATCGTAAAGTTTGTCGGTACTAAGGTTACAGCGCTACAGCAGCAGCAGCAGCGGCAGCGGCAGCAGCAGCAAGCAGTAGTTGTATTGCATTCGTTTGCAACAACTCGTACGTTCATGGTATGTGCGTACCTCCGCGGCTGTATGATTTCGATCGAAATGATGAGCGTTGTTCCAGTGTTGTCCATGTATTGACATGTTCCTATCCATCCACCTTGAGCATATATATATATATACCTGGTATATATCAGGGGCTCTTCGCGGGTCGGGTCAGCGGCCCAACTCCGAAAACATGTTGATAGTCCACACTGTCTCCTCACCACATCCTACTGCAGAACGAACGGAGAAAACCCTCAGGAACGTTTCGAAATCTAACGGATCGGATCGGTCCGGGTCGGGTCGGGTCGGGTCATGAGGTTTTCAATCTCTCACGGATCGGGTCGGATCACCCTTAACCGCCCCCTGACCGAAACCTGACCCGCGAGGTTTGACTCGAGCTTTGACCCGAGCTTTGACCGGTACCGTGAATATATCTGAGCCTGGTACTTACTACATATCAATACCTGGTAGCTTCTGAAGCTGCGTGCTTTACCTATTATGCATAGTAGAATGTGCATACGTCGGTCCCTGCCCGACACGCCTCTTTTTTACTCACCTCTCGCCCCCGCCTTTTCTCATTTTTTTTTTTTTTTTTTTCGTGCGCGTTTTTTTTTTTTGCCGGTGGCTGTTGCCAAAATAAAACAAACAGGAGATTTTTCACCAGCAGCTTCCGAAAATGCCCAAGGAGTACATCGTTCGCCTCGTGTTCGACCGCAAGCACCGGTCGATCGTGCTGACGAAGAATGGAACTCCCATCGGAGGGATCACTTACCGGGCGTTCGAGGAGCAGAAGTTCGGAGAGATCGCCTTCTGCGCAGTCGCCAGCAGCTCTCAGGTGTGCATGTGTGTATGTACATGTGACATGGGGATCACATATATACATACCTTAAATGCGTGGCAGCGTGCAGGCATACCCTACGTATGCTTACCTGGTGTATACCTGATCCTTGTGTGACATGTTTTTTTTTTGCAGGAAAAGTACAAGATGCGACACAACGTTTAGTTTTTGGATTACATATATATGCGACCTAATGTTCATATTCGTTTTCAGTAATACAGAAGCTGTGATGAGTCGAAACGTATTGATACTTGGCGTCGAAGGTCGTTCTGCGTGGTGTCTGTCTTTTTTTTTTTTTTTTTTTTTGCTGGCTTGAGGTTCGTGATTTGTTTTGTTTCAGCACTTTTTTTCAAGCCACCCCTCCCTCCACTGCCGGTGCGCTATTTCCGTACTTGGCTCACTCAACTGTACCCTAAACACCGCTGCTGCCGCTGCCATTACCACTACCACCACCACCAACTCCAACATCACCACCAACACCGACACCAACACCAGCACCAACACCACCACCAACACCAACACCAACACCACCACCACCACCACCACCAACACCAACACCACCACCAACACCACTAACACCACCACCACCACCTCCGCCACCATCGCCGCCGCGTTATTTTCGCCGCTTTTTTTGGTCGGAACACCTCAGGTGAAGGGTCACGGAAGCCGGCTTATGAACGAGCTGAAGAAGGTGGCGATCCGCACCGACCTCTCGCACTTCCACACTTACGCCGACAACTACGCCATCGGGTACTTCGCCAAGCACGGGTTCACCAAGAACCTCACCATGTCTCGCGACCGCTGGTGAGTGCGCTACAGTACTATTTCGGGGGACCATATTAAATAGGACCTGCGGTGCATACAAAAACCTATATTTTTACCATTATTTACGAACAATATTTGGTCCTATTTACTATAGTCCTCTGTAATAGGAGATAGATGGTGGCCACAGGCTGTGAAACAGGAAGGGGGGAATGATTAGCAAAAGTTTCTATGTTAAATACGTAGAAACAGCGTCATGAGCGCCCAACTGTTGGAGGTGTCTCTATTTTGGAGTAGGAATTGTGCTCCGTCTCGAAAGGGATGCGCGGTCAGCAATCTAAAGGCTTAAGGCAAGCAACAAAATTACAGTAGTACCCCCCCCCCTCTCCTGCACTAATAGGGTGATGGTATATATCACGTAGTGTACACCAGGTTCTCCCCTCGAGATGAGTACCCCCCCTCCCCTCCCCTTCCCTCCAAACACACGGTCACACCGCCCGGCAGCAGCCTAAAAAAAAAAAAAAAAAACCTCTCAAAATCCCCACCCCCCGTCCCCCATGTCGCGGTAACGCCTCCAACCTGAAGGTACTCGTACGTGAAGGATTACGACGGCGGAACGCACATGGAGTGCTACGTGCACCCCACCATCCCGTACATGGACCAGCCCGCCATGTTCAAGAAGCAGCGCGAGTTCTTGCTTGAGCGCATCGCAGCCGTCTCCACCAGCAGCAGGGTGCACAAGGGACTGTCCGAGTCTGACTTCGAGAACGGCTCCCTCAAGCACCACATCGATATCCCAGGTACCGGGGCGGGGGGGATGGGGGGGGGGGGGA
>MEHQ01000511.1:19320-31521 GCA_008828725.1 Saccharina japonica | reverse complement strand
GGGGGGGGGGGGGGGGGGGGGGGGGGGGGGGGGGTCGGTCGGAGGGTGACTGTCGGCGTGACAAGGAAGGAAGACCACGATTGGTGGTGGTGTGCTGCTTGCTTGCTGCGTGATCCCACAGCAACAGGTGGTGTTTTAGGGGGTGCTGCTTTGATTTGGTTGGCTGCGTGCGGCTTGCTTGCTGTTGCTGTTGCTGTTGCCTGCTGCAGGCACCATACGCGACGGGTTCCTTATCGTGTTGACTTGAAGTGATGCATTGCCTTGCTGTTAGCTGCTGCGGGCTCCATACATGCATACCTGCGCGATTGGCTCCTCGTGTGGTTTGGCAGGAGCAAGCAGCACACGGGTGAGCGTTGTCGTACAGTAGAGAGTTCTAACATACAGCAGCAACAGTAGTTAGTTCTGGTTTGCTTTGCGTTACCTTTGGGCACCATTTACGCAAGAGGGGGGTGGCTCCTTTGTGCTGTTCATCGCAAAAGCACACGAACGAACGTTCTAGACATTGTTGTTGTTGTTGTGGTTGCTTTGGGTTGCTCTTGTTGGTTTCTGCAGTCTCGAAAAAACGCAGTGTACCCTCGTATATCGTAGCGCTTTTGTAACCACTGCTGCTGTGTTGGGCTATCGGCCTGCTCTAAGGACTACAATAGGGCGCGACCCGTGGGGACATATTATCCCGGAGAAGCTTGGAAGGGAAGGGTGGTGGTGGTGCCGCCGGCGGCGGCGGGGGGGAGGGGGCGAGAGAATAACGCGGGACAACACGGGAATGGAAACTCTTTGCGGTATTGAGGGGGGGCTGAGCAACGTCCGATTTGTGAATAGAATCCTGAGTATTTTGCCGTTTTGTGTGGTTATTTTTCATGACGGTAATATACTCTACATTAGTATGACCCTATTATCCTTGTAGTAGCAGTACGTACGGGGGATGACTTCGACTCAAGACAAGGTGCTTGCTTGATTGAGTTTGATGTTGGTTCATTTTTTTTCTTTCTCTCTTAAATGTAGGAGTTGAAAATACAACGAAATTTATATCGGTCCTGGGAGTGTTTAGTGTGAGGGAGGAGGATTTGTATGTGTGTAAGAGAGAAAGGAGGGAGAGAGAGAAGACAAGAAAAATCGAGAAACTAAACTAAAGCTCATTTTTATGTGGAGAAAGCTTGCTCGTTCGGCTTTCCCCCCCCCGCTGAAATCGCGGGGGGGGGGGGGGGGGGGGGGGGGGGGGGGGTGGGCGCTCAGCACACCCCCGTCAGCGAGGCGCCCCAAGCAAGTATAAAGCCTCACGAAAGCTTTTCGATGGCCGGTTTCGACCCGTCCGTGCCTCTGAAGCCCCCTCACGTTCTGATACGTACGTAAGTATATACGTAAGTAGTCCGTACGTGTACGTATTAATAGTACGCGGTTACGCGGTTATTATGAAGATGATATCGTAAGGAGGCCTTTTTTTTTGCCTATAACTGTATCTATAGATAAGGCAAAAAACGCCCAAAACACGCCTTTTCACATTCCACCGGCCGCTTGCGCCACCGCAAAACCATCCACACACATACATGGGGACAGATCGAATCCGTCCCCGCCCCCATTTCATATTATGCCTGGCACTATTTAATTACCCTCGGGTACTTCCTGCTTTTTTGCAGGGGTACGCGCGGTAAAGGTCGGGACGGGAAAATGTGGTCGGGACGGGAACGGTACGGTACGGGAATGGGAAACCGTCAGATTTTTCGTTCCCGACCGCGATTTCCCGACCCGTACCATCGTCAGTTTCTGTTCCCGAGCTCTACCGTCCCGCGGTAATGGCCGTGTTCCCGTTCCCGACTGTTTCCCATCCCACTGTCTGCCCATTCCCGACTATTCCCGTCCCGCTGTCCGCCCAGTCCCGACTATTCCCATCCCACTGTCATGTAAGTGATTCCCGTCCCATCCCGACCATGGGGCACAGCTTCTCCCATCCCGCATCTCACTATTGGGGCAGATATTCCCATTCCATTTACCGCCGATTTTTTCGTTTTCCCATCGCATGACCATGGATGGATGCAAGTGCGTATACTGCATTTTTACTCGTATATATTTCCGAACTATAAAAACAAATCGTCTACGCGCGAATATATATTTCCTTTTTTCTTTATTTTTCCTCTCGTTTTTTTTTAATTTAAAATTTAAACACGAACTTAAAATTTGTATCAACCATTCAATCGGCCCCACTCACACCTCGCTATTTGAAATAATAGTGCGTATAATAAATCGGTCGTACATTTGGGAAATTATTATGTCGAGAATAAAACCAAGAACACTCACACCACCACCCGGCCCAAAGACAAAACATGGCATCAAGCATGGACGTTGTGGAGGTGGAGGATCCCGGCGGATCTGCTTCGGCGCCTCAAGCAGCGCCAAAGCAATCAGCCCCGGTTCCTGCTCCTATTGGCACTGTTCTCGCGAATGTTATACTCGTACTCGAAGAAGACTTTTGATTATACCCTTTTCAGTCGTTGTCTCCAGCGTGTGTTCCCGACCGTGTTCCCAACAATTCCCGACTGCGTTTCCCGACCGTATTCCCGACCGTATTCCCGACCCGGTTCCCGACCCATTCCCGACCCATTCCCGACCCATTCCCGACTTATTCCCGACCTATTCCCGACCCGTTCACCGATCATTTCCCGTACCGCCGAAAAATGTTTCCCGTACCGTACCGTACCGCCAAAAATCGGTTCCCGTCCCGTCCCGTACCGCCAAAGAATCGTGTCTTCCCGTCCAATCCCGTCAACCAAATGGTTTCCCACCTTCCCGTCCCATTCCCGTCCCGCGGTAAACAGACGGGAACATTTTCCCATACCGCCCCTCGGGAAGACCCAAAAAAAATTCCGCCTGCGGCGGGCAAAACGGTCCCATCCCGTACCGCGCGGTGCCTTCGCCACCGCGCGTACCCCTGCTTTTTTGCTGTGCGCAGATATTTCGGGGCAGACGGACTAATTATTTCCGGACGAACGGATTAACCCCTTAGGGCCCGTTTTAACGAATTTGGGGACAAAAGTACTTGGAACTACGATATAGGGTTGGGACATTTTTTTGTCAGTTCTGGATGGGTTACGGTCTGCACGGCGGTGTCTACCTACGTACGTACGGTAGATAATATTTGCGTGTGGTGCGATCTGTATGACGATGACTGACGACTCATCCCACGGTAGGGGCGTGTAGCAGAATTTTCTGAGCTCACATGAGGAGCTCAATATCTCACCCGAATCATGACCTCGGATGACATGCCTTCGCGCGCAACCCGACCAAAACTTCCAATGCGGTATGAGTATGATAGTGCAAAAACGTACCAGTAAAATAATATTAGTATCCGGTGGTTAACTCACGTGAGTAGGAGCTCAGCGGGTCAGAAAATATTGAGCCAAAAACTGGTACCCCTACGTACCGTGGGATTGCTCTGACGTTGGACGCATGCTACCACAGAGGTTCACCATGTTTTTTACTGAGCTCTTCACTTAAGGAGCGTCATACCTCACCGAAAAAATGGTTTTGGAAGAAAATAAAAGTGCTACCAGATGAGAAATTCCATGTCCGGAGTGTATTCTGAAACAGTATTCGTCTCAAAAATGAAAGTCCGACGAATATGGGTTAAGGAGCCCGATCGTTCAGAAAACGATTCAGCCAAAAAGTGCTACCTCTACCGTAGCGCGCGCCGTTGACTTTTTTTGCGCACATACATACCACGCGAGCAGAGAGCTATACCCCCCCCCCCCGAAACTCGAAACGCCTTCCTTACAACCAACGCCTGCATAATACCCCCTCCAAACCCCAACCCGAAAAAATCTGCCCAGCATGGGTGCCCCCGCCCCCCCCCGCGAGGAACCGTCCCGTCTACCACACGTCATTCCTTCCACACACCAGGTTCACCCACCAAAACTTCCACCACGCCTTGGGACACACTGATGATCTAGGTCATCTACAGATAGATTATGATCTAGACCATCTACAGATAGATTATGATCTAGATCTTCTACAGATAGATTATGATCTAGATCCTCTCACCTGCCGTAGTGAGAGAGGTGGTGCAGGATCTGTATACGAGTGCACATCAAACCCAGGAAACGTGTGCTATATAACAGATCATGCGGACTCCCACCTCTCCCACCTCCGGCAAAAACACCGGCTATGATCATACACAGATCACGACAACAACAATAACAAAATGCCGACTTTGTCGCAAATACCAAAAGAAAAAAAAAAGAGGAAAAATAGGATGATGAGAAAGACACACGGTCACATTTTTCCCATCCTTCGCCCCCCCCCCCCACACACACAAAAAAAGTGGGGGCAAAACAAACCTCTCTCAATAACGCTCACAACCCCCCCCCCTCGAGAGACTACTTATATAAATTAAAATACAAAAAAAACAAGGCCCCGGAAAAAAAAGAAGCCCCCCCCCCCCCAGAAGGGTGATGATCTGTGCTATTGCGTCGCTTCCCTCTCCCCGCACCCCCCTGAGAGGCATGCCTCCTCCTCCGCCCCCATTCCCCCCCATCATCTTGCATCATCTCCGCCATATTAGGCATCCCTCCTGCTCCTCCTCCTCTTCCCCCCAGCCCCCCAGCCCCGCCATCATTTTCCTCATTCGGCCATATTCGGCATCCCCACCCCTGCCCCCCCTGTTCACCTGCGCTGTCCTCCTCCCATCCCCGACATCATTTTCATCATGTCGGCCATGCCAGGCATGCCTCCCGCCGCCCCCCCCCGCCCCACCAGGGGCCGCACCCCCGCCCATCCCGATGCCACCGCCTCCCAAGCATTGCGGCATGGCGGCGGCTTGCGCGCCCCTCCCCCCGCCCCCCCGCCCCGTGCAGCCGGGCCCGCGTTTCTTCATGAGCTCGAGAAACCTTCTGCCGCTCCCCCAGGCTCTCCACCATTTGTGGTCCATGCGATCGAGATGTTGCTTCGCCAGCGCCGGATTTCTCTGTTGTTTTTTTTTTTTTTTTTTTTTTTCGTTTGGGCGGTGTTTTTGTTGTTGTTGGTTTTTAGGGGAAACAACGCGCACAGATAGATAGATAGGTGCAGCAAATATACGAAGAGGGAGGGAGGGAGGGAGGTCTGGATAAGAAAATTGTGGAGGAAAACAGAAAACAGCCCACGTACGTACCTGACCAGTGAGCGGGACGAAAAAGCGGACCCTTTGAAGACAACGACGATAGCGATATGGGTTCAACGAGCATTGCCACGTGTACACGAAATAAAGCCAAGCGCGTACGAGATTGAGTTTTTTTGTTTTGTTTTACCTGTAGCTGCTTGACTTTGCTGGTCTCGCCCTTCATGTTCTTGCCGACCTTTCCAAACACCTTCTCGAAGTGCTTGTGCATCTTCAGCAGGCCTCGGACCTCGTCCGGGTGCGTGCCGCTGCCCCTCGCTATTCGGAGGACGCGGCTTTCGCTCTTCGATAGGTCCACCTGCCGCCGCAACAGCAACGGCAACGGTATACAATGGTAAACACGGCAAAACAGAGTGAATGATGAAACAAAACAAGTAAAACCATGGATCGACCGCAACGGTAATACGGCAACGGTACAATGGGACCCGGCAAACAGAGTAAATGGTAACACAAAAACGGTAAAACCATGGACCGACCGCAACGCTGATACGGCAACGGAGACGGTATAACGGTAAAAACGGTAACGGCAAACAAAAAACGGTAAAACCATGGACCGCAACGGCAAACACGGCAACGGTACTACGGACGACAACGGTATATGACGGTAAACGGCGAACAGTAACGGTAACCGATAACTCGGAATGAAAATATAATGAGGACTAACTGCTGTACGTACATACCAGGTAGCACTTATAGAACCCATAAAATCAACAATTTTGTTGTTTTTAGCTGGGCTCAACAAGTCCAACGGTGTCACCCCCCCGTATCACGTACAGCAGTAGTGGCCGTCGATGTACTCGTCAATTTTTGTCGCCAATGTTTCCCTTTGATAGTCTCCAAGAGAGTTAAAATAGTAGAGCTCGCCAGCGGTTGTAGTTGCTGCCAGGGCTTTTGCTTTTGTTTTTGCTGTGTCCACCAGACGTGTGCGTGAGGGCCTTTGCTTACCTTTCCGTCCAGCTCATCATCGGTCATGGAGTCCATCATATACAGGTTCTTCTTGAACATCTGCTGCGTGCCCGAGTTATTGGCCATCTGCAGAAGAAACAGAAAACAAACCGAAAAAAAGGGAAATAAATATAAAACACTTGAATTAAAAAAACGGAAACACGAATTTGTGAAAACCCAACTAACATTAAAAAAGAGTCAAGTATACAGAAAAACTAGGACGTGAAAAATAAAACTACTTCGTATTTATGAACGTCCATAAAAAACTATAAGAAGAACAAATAAAAGAAAAAACGGACGACGTGACGGAAGGTCAACCTATCTGCCCATCTCTCTCAATTTTCGTACTTACGATATCTCCCCTACGACGGACGACATCTTCATGACCGTGCCCATCGGGCCATCTTTAACGAAAAAAACAGTAACCAGAAACGAAAAAGAAACGGAGAAGAAACGCAAAAAAACAAACAAACAAACAGATACGTCGTACGTACACGAAAAAACATGAAATTACAAACGAGAAAAACTACAAAAACGAAAAACAATACCTACCCTGACTCTGCTGTAAGGAACAAGAAACCCCCGTGCTAGAGGAGATGAGGAAAATAGACGAGTGTGACATAGAGCAGTTTGGTACACTAAATAGTAGCGAGAAAACGATCGCTATCTTAGGAGATAGATGGTGGCCACAGGCGGCGAAACAGGAAGGGGATAAGATTAGCAAAAAGTTTCTTTGTAATATATGGAAACAACGTAATGAGCGCCCAAGTGTTGGAGGTGTCTCTATTAGGAGTAGGAACGGTGCTCCGTCTCGAAAGGGATGCGTGGTCAATGGTCAAATGACTAAGGCAAGCAACAAATGAGTACGCCCCCCCCCCCCCCCCCCCCCCCCGCCCCTCCGGCCGAAAAAAAAACGGATGAAGGGAGGAGGTTCGGTGTATATACCAATCTGCCCTTCCCTCCCCTCCCCTCCCCTCCCCTCTCTCTTCCTTTCTTACCTGCGACATCTCGCTCATGCCGGGGATCATGCCCATGACCTTGCTCATTGGGCCCATCTTTAGCGAAGAGGAGAGCTGCTTGTACATGTCTCGGAGCGTAAACTGACCCTTCGATAGGCGATCCCTGTACAGAACACAGCAACAACATGATCAGATTATTACGGAGGACCATAGAGGATACCGGTATATAGGACTTACGGTACTCGCATTTTCGTATTTTTTACTCACAATCGTTGGTCCTATGTACTATGGTCCCCCGTATAAATACGAACAGGTATTGGTTGATTCGACAACAATATACCTGGCAATTTACAAAAACCGTATGATCATGTACCGGGAAATCGTTATCAGCGTGTAAAAAACAGAGACGTCCAAGGACGTAAAAAAGCATGAACAGAAAACAACACAACAACAAAAATAATAATGTCGACATGCGCTCCGTATATTATGATACCGCAGAAGGACTCGTATAATAGGTTCATTAAGCAGAACAAGACGACTATAATACGACCAACACAAAATTAGCGAGAAAAAAAAACAGGATAAGTTTACGTATTGCTTCGGCATGCGCTCCCTATCCATACAAAAAGAGCACAACAATCAGTCGTAGGATCATAGCAGCAACCCGATCGTGCACAATAGGAGAATAGGGACGCAGATACGTTATGTATGAGTGAAGAGATGGAGAAACAGCACGAAACACAAAAATGTTGTGCGTAGAGAACAATTGAGGAATGTTACAGTAGTGTGTATTGGTATTTTCCATGTGTCTACGATGTAACGTAGATAAACTACCGTTCGAAAGGTATAGAGTGAAGACAGGAGTCAAGTCAAGTCAAGTCAAGTCAAGTCAAGTCAAGTCAAGTCAAGTCAAGCCCAAGCCAATCCAGCCCAGTCCAATCGAATCGAATCGAATCCAACCCACAATCCAATTCCAACCCAATTCAATCCGACCCAATAAAATCCAATCCAATTCAATCCAATCGAGTGGAGTCGATAACAGCCGAGTACCATAGACACGAGTCGTCGAATAGAGTAAAACACAAGACTAAGATTATGTAGTCGTCACGGGGATATGGTATCCACAAAACACACTATTAATAACAATACCTACGACATGTACGTACATACGTTGGCCAAATCAAGCAAAGGAGAAAAACAAACAAAAACATAAAATCAACCCATTCATAGACTGAAGAAAAAATCCCACACTAACTCCAAGTAGTTTGTCCCCAAATAAGTGTGACCAGTTCTCAAGGGGTTCATTGAGTCGATCGGAAAAAAATGTCCGGAGCCTCAGCCCGCATCCCCCAGCGAAGGGAAAAAAAAAAAAGGCTAGGGTCATGTGAGAAAAAACAGCGACTCCGGCCCTCTACGCAGCTGAAGGACAACTGACGATGGAATACAGTAAAGTAAGCCACCGTCAGAAAGACAGATCAGGAGGGAGGTGTTGATCTTCGAGAAAATGCTTGGACGTCGTAAAGGCCATGGCGGAGGCGTTTTTAAGGCCGGGCTCAGAGACGGAAGATGAATAGCTCTCGTGCGTTTTGCTTTTTATTTCATTGCGTAAAATTGAAAAAATGTAAATCTATATGTAGTCTTGCCTGTCTTGCTACTATTACTACAGTAGTAGAGAATACTACTGGTCGGTCTTGCCGCGAAAGAGAAAAAAAAAAGCGAAAAGGAACAAAAAAAAACAGAAATATGTCAACATAAATAAAAATGAAGGACCCCCCCCCCCCCCCCCGCCTCCAATAAAAAACACAAAGAACAAAACACAGCAAAAAGGACAAAAACAAACAAATGATAACCAAATAGAAAATAGAGGAAGGCGCACATTAATTCCTTGGGATCGGCCGACCCCTCCTGGCTCTCCTGCAGTTGCTGCACCAGCCCCTTCACGTCGCCGAAGCCCAGGAGGCGGTTCACGAACGACTGAGCATCGAACGCTTCCTGCGAAAAAAAACAAAACACAAAAACACAAACAAATTAAAGACGACAAAAACGAAAAAACGAATGTTATACTTCGGGTATAAAACGCAACAGTGCCACCTCCGATGGTCAACTACTTATGTTTTGAGAATTGTAGGTTTATGCGACTTCTGATACCTGAAGTTTGCGTACGTTGAAGGCGATCTCAAAAGCTTACCTGATGGTTAGAGTGTACCTGCCGTACGAAGCTAAGTGTTTGATCTGACCCAAATGACTTACCAGGTACTCGAAATGATAGTCATGAACTGACCCGGTCATTTGAGAACCGCGGGACAGGTGTTTGACTGATTGATTCGTGGAAACGAAAACGAAAAAAATAGAAGAAGCAAAAGCGTTGGAGGCATTTTTGCTGATGAGAGGAACTTATTTGACTTGCTTGCAAAATGAAAAAAATGAAAAAAAGAAAAAGAAAAACAGAAAACAGGAAACAGAAGAAAAAACGAAACGATTGTGATATTTTTTCCAAGTTGAAAAGAACCGCGGAAACCGAAACACGGAAACATAAATATGGACCACGGAAACGAACTACAGACAGTATAATAAACCAAACCCAACCTGGGGTGAAAAATACGATAAATGCAAAACCATGGGAGGCATTATCGATGCGAGGCATGCAATGCACAGCAGCAGCATCGAGTCGTATCTAATGAAGACATCGTTTCGCCCAGAGAGCAAGCACGCACGGAACAAAGCGCTCGAAAAGCAGCAACACCAAAACTCATACTGCTGAATAGATACAGACAGAAGGTGTGCGCAACAACAGCACCAAAACCGAAGCAAGCAAAAATAAGAGCAAAAAGCGGGGTACGTATGATATGTATGTATACATAGATAATCAGAAAGTGCGCAACAAAAAACAAAAACTGAAAACAAGCAACAAGCAAAACACGAGCGCAAGCGATGCAAGGCAAGGCAAGGCAAGGCAAGGCAAAGACAGAAGGTGTGCCTGGACGTATATTTCGTACGGTATATATATACAGCAATAGCAGTGTGCAACATCACCAAAACTGAAACAAGCAAGAAGAGCAAAAGCGAGGTATGACACACAGGTAAAAATCAAAGGAACCCCTCAAGAACTGGTCCCACGAAAAATTGGGGACAAACTACTTGGAATTACGTTGTTCGGGACATTTTTTTCAGTTATCATAGCATCACCAAAACTGAAACAAGCAAAGAAGAGCAAAAACGAGGTATGCTCTATACACAGGTAAAGCAAAGGAAGCTGTGCGTGCGTGGTGCGTGTATGTGCGTACGTGTGTGTGCGTGCGTGTGTGTGTCAAGAGCAGTGCGCACCAGGTCGTCGAAGTGCTCGCCGCCGCCCAAGAAGGTGATGGGGCTCTTCGTCGCCGCCACGGCACTCAGCGCCCCGCCACCCTTGGCATGGCCGTCGAGCTTGGTGATGATCACCGAGCCCACCGCCACGGCCTCTGTTCATCCGTCCGGCCGTTTCGTCGTTTTTTTTTGCGTGTGTCCCAAGAAAAAGAAAAAGAAAAAAAGGCAAAACACGTGCGAGGAAAAAAAAACAAGCAAACGTTATGTATATCGGTATGAGGTTCTCTATCGTTTGTGGCCTCGAGGCATTATTGTTCCGGGTGACTTGCTCCTTGCCCCCCCCCCCCCCCCCCCCCCCCTCCTACTCACCGTGGAACGCCTTCGCCTGCTCGAAAACCGCCTGCCCCTGAGTGGCGTCCATGATGAGGGTGGTGTTGTCGGGCTGTACGGCTTCCTGGATCTCTTTCATCTCGTCGAACAGCGCCTCCTCCTGCTTGTGTCGCCCGGACGTGTCCACTATGATCACCTGACAAACACACACACCACACACACACACACAGATTTTTTCCCGCACAAAATCATGTGCCGTATACACAAGAGAACAAAACAGACAAGACAGGAAGGTTTTAAGGTTTTCAGGATGTATACAGCTGCGGAGGCGGGAGTATATGAGGTCAAAAAGCAAAACAAAAAAAAAATTATTCCCCACCACAAATTCTTACACAAAAGAACAAACGGACAGGAGGGTTTTCAGGTTATATCATACGTGGGGAGGCGAGAGAAAGGGAGGGGAAGGCAAAACATATTCCCACACAACTTTGTACGCAAGAGAACAAACATACAGAGAGGTTTTCAGGTTATAGGTGGGGGGAGGCGGGAGAAGGGGAGGGTGGCTTTAACCCTTATAGGACTGGAGTCCCGTTTTGGGGACAAATCACTTAGAATTAGACTGGTTTGTCCCCAAAACGGGACTGCAGTCCTAAAAGGGTTAAAAACTGGTCCCACGTATTTGGGGACAAACTACTTGAAATTAGTGTAGGGCATTTTTTTTCAGTTCTGAAGGGTGCACTTTTAAAATGGGGGGTTGTAAGGGTCGCTCGCGAGCGCCGTCCGCCCCTCTGTTTGCCTTTTGTCTGTTCGAGCGGCGCATAGCGGCAGCGTCGGGACGGTGGGCTTGACCCATCTCTTTCTCGCCACCGCACCGCATCGCACCGCACCGCACCTGCCCCCCTCACCCCACACGCCTCCTCCTTCCTCGCTTGCACACGCGGACTGGTTGTGTTTTGCCACCTCCTCCCGTCCTGTGTCCCGTCGCGTCCTGTCCTCTCACGTTTTTTTTATCTCGCGCACGCACGCACGCACGCACTTCCTTCCGCTTTCGCACACACATACGAAACGCCTCGCGCATACACGGAACACCCATACGCTCACACGCTTTACGCGCGCACACAGACACACACACATGACACACGGCACATCATCACAATCATCATCATCATCATCATCATCATCATCATCATCATTTTTCGATTTTTTTCATCGTTATTTTTTTTGTCTTTCTTCATTCCTTAATGTTGTCGCAGGGATCAGATTACTAATGATATTAAAAGTCGTCCTGCTTGTGCGCCCCTCGCAAAAAAAAACCGCGAACCAAAACACTCCCGGCACACACACCGCGCTCGCCGGAGACCGTCAATATTTACGCCCCGCATCAAAACGCCTGCCAAGAATTCCCTTGGAGGCGGGAACGATAAGGGGCGCCCTCTCGTTGACGGGAACGACGAACCGCTCCCCCCCCCTACCTGTCTTGGTTGTGTTTCCCACCTCCCTCCAACCACACCTCCCCCCCCG
>MEHQ01000511.1:3446-14595 GCA_008828725.1 Saccharina japonica | reverse complement strand
CCCTTTAACCCTTATAGGACTGGAGTCCCGTTTTGGGGACAAATCACTTAGAATTAGACTGGTTTGTCCCCAAAACGGGACTGCAGTCCTAAAAGGGTTAAAAACTGGTCCCACGTATTTGGGGACAAACTACTTGAAATTAGTGTAGGGCATTTTTTTTCAGTTCTGAAGGGTGCACTTTTAAAATGGGGGGTTGTAAGGGTCGCTCGCGAGCGCCGTCCGCCCCTCTGTTTGCCTTTTGTCTGTTCGAGCGGCGCATAGCGGCAGCGTCGGGACGGTGGGCTTGACCCATCTCTTTCTCGCCACCGCACCGCATCGCACCGCACCGCACCTGCCCCCCTCACCCCACACGCCTCCTCCTTCCTCGCTTGCACACGCGGACTGGTTGTGTTTTGCCACCTCCTCCCGTCCTGTGTCCCGTCGCGTCCTGTCCTCTCACGTTTTTTTTATCTCGCGCACGCACGCACGCACGCACTTCCTTCCGCTTTCGCACACACATACGAAACGCCTCGCGCATACACGGAACACCCATACGCTCACACGCTTTACGCGCGCACACAGACACACACACATGACACACGGCACATCATCACAATCATCATCATCATCATCATCATCATCATCATCATCATTTTTCGATTTTTTTCATCGTTATTTTTTTTGTCTTTCTTCATTCCTTAATGTTGTCGCAGGGATCAGATTACTAATGATATTAAAAGTCGTCCTGCTTGTGCGCCCCTCGCAAAAAAAAACCGCGAACCAAAACACTCCCCCCCGCACACACACCGGCCGCTCGCCGGAGACCGTCACATTTACGCCCCGCATTCAAAACGCCTGCCAAGAACTCTCCCTTGGAGGCGGGAACGATAAGGGGGCGCCCCTCCGTTGACGGGAACGACGAACCGCTCCCCCCCCCTCCACCCACCCCCAACCCCCCTCCCAACACACCCCCCCCTTCACCCCCCCCCCCAATCCCTTCCCTCCCAAAAAAGGGAGAGAAAGAGAACGGGAGAGAGAAAGGAGGAAGAAAGGAAAGAGAGAGAGAGAGGGAGACAAGAGAGAAAGGGAGAGGAAAGAGAAAGGCCCGTTTTTCCCAAGAGGGTCAAGGGTCGCTGTTCCTAAATCCTTTCGAGGGGGTCAACAAGCGAGAAAGTGCACGACACGAGGTGCGCACCCCCCCACCTCCGAACGCTTTCCCCCCCGCAAAAAAAAAGCACAGCATCAAGAAATGACCCAAAGAACCATAGCGTTAATCTTAAAAAGGCAAAAGAACAAAACCGCACAAAAAAAATAATTTTCTTTTGTTTTTTCCCCTGCCGAAAAGACGACCAAGGATCAAATTAAAAAATATATAAATATATCGCGCAGCTAATAGCTATATACCCTTCTGTACGTCGGCTATTTACCGCCCCAGGAAAGTCTCTAACCGGGGGGCCAAAGGCCCGGCGCCGGGAGGCTCCCCCCCCCCCCCCCCCCCCTCCAATAACCCCTCCATAAATAAAAACAGAGGAACAAAAAGAGGGCAAGAGAGGAAAACGGAGGCGCTGAAAATCGGAGCGCATCCCGTATACACATTTACCACCGCCTTTACAAAGGGCCCGAATATCTACGTATCACAAATTAATGTGGAAACCCCTCGGGTGGGCGGTGGCCGCCAGCCACGGGTCGAACCCCGCACTCAAAAACATGCATCCTTTCGTGCGGAAAACCCCGCGGCGGGAGCCGGTCGCCAGTCCGGCTCCCCCAGCTTTTACACAATTCGCCCTCATCTTGAGCTCAAAAAAAAGAAAAAAAGACGAAGACAAATCGTGTGGTGAACAAACCGATCGGGCTGCCTCGATGGTGGTACAAACCCTCAAAAGAGGGAGTGGGTCACCGGGGCGTGGGGGGGCGGTCGCGGAATCTCTCTGCTGGACGCTTCTCGAATATAGATTTTTCGTCATTTCCCCGCGCGCTATGTAATAAGAAAGACAAAAAAAGAGAGGGAAAAAAAAACAAAAAAAACAATGATGATGATGAGGGAACACGTCCCGCGATCGTGCGCGTATGTGTGTGTGTGTGCTTGCGTGTGCGTGCATGTGCTACTTGCGTGCGTTTGAGTTTGCGTGTGCCTGCTTTGCTTTGCGTTGCTTTGCGTTGCTTTGCGTTGCTTTGCGTTGCTTTGCGTTGCTTTGCGTTGCTTTGCGTTGCTTTGCGTTGCTTTGCGTTGCTTTGCGTTGCCTTGCGCCGCTTGGCGTTGCTTTGCGGTGCTTTGCTTTGCGCTGCCTTGCGCTGATTTGCGTTGCTTTGCTTTGCGTCGCTTTCCGTTGCCTTGCGTTGCTTGGCGCTGCTTTGCGCTGCTTTGCATTGCACTGCGTCGCTTCGCTTAGATAAGCTTAGCTTAGCTTAGCTTTTCTTGCTCAGCTTAGATTAGCTTAGCTCAGCTTTTCTCGCTTCGCCTTCCGCTGCTTCGCTTAGAATAGCTTCGACAGCTTAGCTCAGCTTAGCTTAGCTTTGCCTTAGCATGCTTGCTTCGCTTTTTTTTTTGTGCTCGTGTCAACTAGCTCAGCTTGCTCGCTTATCAGCCCAGCTTGGTCGCTCGCTCGCTTGCGCGCGAGCGTGCGTGAGCACCCTCATGGGTGCGAACCCATGAAACGTGAGAAACGTGAGAGGAAAGGACACGATAGGGAAGAACGAGGCAACAAGCGAACAGCAAGGCAGAGGTCGAGGACACCCCAACCCGCGTGCGAAAGCGTTGAAGGGAAAAGGGGACGCGAGAAGAAAAACAGGGGGGGGCGAGGCAACAAGAACTGGGGGAGAATGGGAGCGGCAGGGGCGACGATGGGGTGGGGAAGGAGGGGGGAGGGGCGGGGAGGGGGCAAGGGGGGCGGGGAAACGCGAAAACATGCCAAACATGTATACCAGGTATGTATGTATATATGACAAACAAACCTGGGTGGCGGATCGATGAGCGACTATGATACTACTGCTGTACCTGGTATGTGCTACCGGGCTGCTATCCGTATGTAAGAACCTCGTGTTCTGTTATTATGTGTATTATGTGAACCAATGTTCCTATGACTGCGAAAAGGACACGAGTACGTACATAGGATATAGGATATGATATGATGTTATTGGCTGGATACCCCAACGGCTGGCCATGACTGCTGCTGTACTATTAATACCTGTTTTTGTCGCCATCGCAGACTCATCACTACTCGTACTCGTAAAACGTACCGGTATTAATGTATTCATGACCCTTGCCAAAAACGTGTGTTCAGTGTTCACAGACACAGCTTCTTCAGACACTTCGTACGGGCGCGTTAATAGGGGGAGATAAGATGGGTGTTCGATAATGGATAATGCCTTCGTATCTCTCTTATCACTACAGAGGCATGGTACCAGCAGGAATATTGGTACCATGTACCATTCAGGTACCAGTATACCTCTACGATCCTCTCTTCTTCTGGTCTATTTTGTGCAAGACGCCACTCCTTTGCTCCTCGTGATGCTTTACAGAGCGGTGTGGTGTGCGGTACGATGTCACGGTATCATATGATGGGGTTCTACAGAAGCACCAAGCTCTCTTACACCAGGTACGAGTACCGTACGTACACGAATTCCGTCCATGTTGTCTTCTTTGCGTTGCTTTTATTACGAAGGCAGGTTGGTGCTTCGCTTCGTCTGCTGTGATTTTTTTACGGCCATCTCACCAATTCGAGTGAAATACGCAACAAGTACGCTGGCGTCAGCCGGGTGGGGGGGCACGTCTTTCTCATGCCAGGTAGCTCACTATGATACCATACCGCCGTACGCAGCACCAGCCGACGTACACGTACTATTTGTGTACTCGTAGTACAAGTTGATTTAGATTTAGATTGGCAAGGTTCCCGTCCCGATGCTTGCAACCCAAGAACCACTGACTGGGAAGTTCCCCACGTACGCCTGGTAAACCACAGCAGCAGCAGCAGCAACAGCAGCAACAGCACGTGCTACTTGTATACCGGGCACCAGGGTACAGGACAAACAGACGTGGTGTGTATATCATACGTGTATTCCATGTCCTCAATCGAAGCTATATACGTACAGCAGTAGTTAACCCTGCTTTGCTGCTGCTGCTATGCTGCGGTGCACTTCTACTTTAGGACGTTTGCCACCGGTCGGTCGCCCGTGTTACTAATTACCTGCAGCCCCACGAACATAACCACGTTGCTCTTGCCCTTCTTCATCTTGTACGGCGCCGTCTTCGGGTCGAGCATGCCCGTCAGCTCATCCGTCACGGCCTTCTGGATCGACCGGCGCTGGGCGGCGCCGGCGGTGGCCCCCTCTTCCGCCAGTCCCTCGGCTTTCGCCTCCACGTTCTTTCGAAGCTTCATGACCATCTGGACGTTCACGTCCGACTCGAGCAGAGCCCTGCATATGTCCCCCACCACGGCCTTGATCGTTTCCTTGTCGACCACCGTATCCGTGTGCAGCCGGCGCAGGGCCGACGTCAGCTTGCTCCCGAGCTCCTGGAGAACCATGGTGCACGCCTTGCTTGTACTTCCCACCCACGTGTGGGGAAGGTTCCCCCACTAGATTGTGATGGTGGGGTGCTGCCAGCACGAAAACCACCCGAAAAATGATCAACGAATTCCCGATAGTATAAAGCCTTCGAAATAACACTTGAACTCCCGTCTGATTTTTTTTCGAGCACTCCACCGAAAAAGAGAGAGAGAGAAAGGGCCACAGACAGAGCTGTTCACGTACCGAGGCTCCGACCTGAAACCACAGCTGCTATATAGCTGGATCGCCCGAACACCTGCGTGTTTTATTTGCGTCGGTGTTGTCCGTCCTGCAGGAGAAGGAAGCAAGCGAGTCAGGCCATAAATCTGCCGCACTGCTCTTTTTCTACTACTTCGCCCACGAGTACCGCTTCTACTACTGCTGCTACTGCTTCTGCTCCTGCTGCACACTCCGAGAAGAGCGAGAGCAGCCCGCCTCTGGTTCCAATGGCCTCTCTAACGCTGGCCGTGGACAGCACTCCGGCCAAGGACCTGACCTTCACGAACAAGTGAGTCACTTTCTCGCCTCTCTGGTCTCCGGAGCAGGGGAAGCGGGCGGTCGCGGAATGCCTGGTCTTCATTCGTACATACCTGGTAGGGTTTCTAGGCTGTTCTGTTACAGGCAATCTCCCTTCCTTTACTCGTATGTACGAGTACACGTAGAGAGTGTTTACGTTGAAAGAGAGGAGGGATGCTGTTGGGAGTTAGGAGGTTGGAGGTTGGAGTGCAATACAACAGACAAATAGGAAATCAACTTCTCCAAAAGCAGCGGCAGCAAGCACCAGCAAGCAGCAGCAACAGTAGCAGCAGCAGCAGCAGCAGCAGCAGTAACCAAGAAGAAGTAGCTGCAGTATTGACACCATGTCTAGAGGCTATCGACGGAGGGTTGAGCCAGCGAGTCGGCCCGGCCCTCGAGGCTCGCGGAGACGTCGATAGACCATTTTGGAGTGTATCAAGTATGACGAGAAATTGCGGGGTGATTGCTGAATACGATATATCATAGACGTGAATATCGGCACCTGGTACCGGTATCGTATATAGACAAAACGAGTACCGCGGCAGCAGTACGTTGTCCCTCGCGAACCTTAACGACAGCCCCGCTCGATGGGTGGTGCTTGGGCTGAGTGTTCTCCGGCAGCAACAAGTAAGCTTATACCGATACCTGGTATTTAGTGTTTACCCGACTGACCTCCGTCCACCACCATATCAGGGCGTTAATCAGCAGAGTACATACATGTACACCTACTGTAGACCTACATGTTTACCGCGCAACTACAGCCGCGTTATGTATTACTGCTGGTAGCGCCCATCCGAGGGATACGCTCGCTCACACCATGGACGCACACTGCTGCACCAACGCACCGCAGCAGTAGTCCGCGGGCTTGATTTGGCGCGAAACTGGCGGGCGCGGTGACGCATTGTTTCTACGAATGCCACCAACACCAACAATCAACCACTACGAGTATAATACTACCGGTATAAATACCGCGCAACGGCTGCAGTAGTCTGCTGTACGACTGCAGTAGTCTACTTCTCGACCGCAGTAGTCTACTGCTCGACCTCAGTAGTCTACTGCGGGACCGCAGTAGTCCACTACTCGACTGCAGTACGTAGTCTACTACTGCTGTATGGATAGTCCAAAGCTCAAGAGGACACACACCCAAGCACCCGGTGGATTCCGATCGACTCCGATATATCCTCTTGATACATAAGTAGCTGCTGTAAGCGCCCGTTCTTTGAGACACACTTGAAATCATGGACACATCCTGTTCCGTTCCCACAAAGAGCCCAGCCCGCCCCGGGCTCGAGTTGGCGTCGAACGGACGGGGCACCATACATATCATACCATAGCATCATAGCACCGTTTCTATAACAGCAACAACACCAACAGCCAACACCACCACATGTACCGCGCAAATATATAAAGAAAAAACAACAACAACAACAACAGCTGTGAGATCGAGGAATTCGTTTACCACTCTGTAGACTTTTGAGCTGTTAAGCTACGTATTCGGTCGCACAGCAGTATGTTCGTATAAAAAATTAAAAACAACAGCATTCATAGATTACTAGTGAGATCGAGGACTTCGCCGAAACGCATCTTTATATATGCAACACCACTCGAAAGAGTCTCTTGTATTGGGCCAAGAGTCGGAAGACTCTCTGTACTTGATTCATTCAGGCAGGGTGTGTGTGCCCTACTCTTTTAGTTTCAGTATTAAAAATGGCCGCATTCTTGTCTTCCGTCCAAACAAAATTCGAGCCTGAAATGAAATCCAACGATTTACGCCTCGGACAGATCATTCGTACAGATCATACAGATCATTCCCACTTGATGATCTACTACTGTAGATCTCTCAGAGGGCAATATACATCCCTGGTTTTTGTATGGTATGATCTGTATGATCTGTATGATCTGTATGATCTGTATGATCTGTATGATCTGCATGATCTGTATGATCTGTATGATCTGTATGATCTAGCTCATGTTGCCGGGTGGGCCCTGTATAACCTACACGGTCTTAAATATAGCACATGTTTCCTGGGTTGGATGGATCTGTACTATATACAGATCCTGCACAATCTCTAACAACGGCAGGTGAGGAACTATGAATAGATTATCTGTAGATAGAGAAATAGATAGATCATGATCTGTCTTTCCGACGCCTGAATTATTTACTCCCCAAATCTTGAGTGCTGTGGCGTACTCTGCTCGGAAATATGTTGGGTATTAAACGCTTGTTATTGATGTCAAGTGTCTGTACACGATCCTTATATATCTCCCTCCATATCCCGGTCGCCCCGGTGGTCTAACTGGTAGCCACAAAGCCTGTAGGGCCGGATGTCGAGGGTTCGATTATCCCTGTATTGAGGTTTTTATTATCAAATGACACCGACTGTCGAGAGCGCATATTATAGCGTGGGTAAGCAAAATTCGACGAAAGTTGACGAGGGAAGAAAGTGCTGAAATCTTCTCGCGATAAAAATGCAAAGCAAGAACCGTAGTGGGGGAGGAGGGAGAGGAGCCTACTTTGTGACCCCGGATCTGAGTTACTACGATTAATAGGAAGGAGGGAGAAAGGAAGGGCGAAGGTAATAAATGGGATGGAATATATATAGTCTATATATAAGTATCCCACTCAGCTTGCAAACATGAGTTTCGATCAAATCCTCGATCTCACAGCTGTTTTTTTTTTTTTTTTTTTTTTTTTTCCGTGTACGAATAACTTGTGTATGATAATACGTGTATACCGGTGGTGTATCCGGTGTATCCAGCAGGGTGTGTCGGTCAGTATCGGTGTATGTTTGGTGTAAGGGTGTGTCCAGACAGAATCGAAAATCGAAATCGAAAATCAAAATGATAATAAACGAGGCGCTGATTGGTCCTTGGCCCACACATGTTCCCCTTCGTTTTTTAGGTTCCGAGAAAATGAACGATTTACAACCCATTGCCAAAATCAAAAAGTTGACAGCTGAAAAGCTTATTAACGTACTACTGTGCTGCTGTAGTATACCGTACGTCGTTAGGTAGGTTGTTCGTGGTATGGGGGGGTATAATTAATTAATTTTGCGAATAAGGGAGAAGAATAACCAGGTAGTGTGTATGTGTGGAATATAATTAATTTCACGAAAGAGGGAGAAGAATATATACGAAGTATGTATTTAAAATATATATATATAAGGATATATACTATTACGGGGAACCATAGTTAATAGGACCAAGTTTTGTTAGTGAAAACAGGTAAATATATAGGTTTTTGTGTGGACCGTAGGTCCCTATTTACTACGATCCCCCGTAAATAGCTGTCTGTTGGTTATACTCTCGTCGCTAACACCTTTTCTCCCCAACACGCACAACGCTCCCCTCCCCGGCAGAGTGTTCGTGTCCCCCGATGACTTCGCGGTGCTGCTGGCCAGCGCTCCCCGGGGCAGCAGAACCGCCGCCTTCTCGCACAGCTCGAGGGAAACCCTCGTCTTGGTGGACGGATGGGTGTTCACGGCCAGGTACGAGGCGTTTTTTTTTAAATTTATTTTTTGCATATTTTGGCTCTTTTGCCTCTTTTTTTTGCGCTCTTTTGATGTTTTTTTTCTTGTCCGTCGTGATACTACGTACTGTAATATAAATCGTCGTGTCGTTCTTCTTTCGTGATTTTTCCCCCAATTTTAGTCCTCTGTTTTTGTGGTATTTCTTCGTCTGTTTTTTACTCATTATTTTCCTTGTATTGCTTTCTTTCCTTGTTGTCATACTGCTGCTGTACTCGTAGTATTTCTATATATTTCTTCTTCTTTTTTCGGTCTCTTGTAGTTTTCGTCCCAGAATTGTCTCCTTTGTTGTAAAAAAGGCGCGAGTGCGAGATCGCGGCAGGGCGAGCGAGCGAGCGAACCAGCGAGCGACCAGAGGTCGGAATCTCTCGTTTAGTGTGATATTTTATAAATGCATACATACTACTGTAGTATAAATATGTACGACGTATATATGTGTAACTAACTGCTGCTGTACACTAGGTATTAATATTAATACCTAGTGTACAGTATACCGTCATCACCCGGGTGATAAGATAACATACCCCCTTTCTGACGAGTGAGTGTCTTAACCTGATTTTCTCGACACCTGGGAGAGTGCAAAAAGCGAGTGATGCCTCCATATATGCAAAAAAAGAAAACACGCTGATATTCTATTATATTTCCAAAAGGTGCTATTATATTACTGGGGACCAACATTAGTGATCAGGACCCTTCATCAACACAAAAACCTCAATATTACAGTATTTTTACTCAGCATATTTGGTCCTGAGTACTACCTACGTATTACATCTTCCCCCGTTGTAGTATTAAAAGTACCTTTTTTCTGTTGCGTGTGCCCGTTTTGGTTAAGAAGCACGTTTTATTTTCTGCGTGGTTAGTTTTCCCAGTCGTGATGCGTTATCTTACCACCCGCATGCCCGTGTGATATATACATATATACATATATACATATATACGGTGTACCGTGTTCCGTGTTCCGAAACTTTTACGTACGTAGGCATGCGTATTATTGCAGCGCGCCTTTGAAGCTTTTGTTGCGCCATGAATAAACTCTGCTGGATTAAAGTACACTACTCGTAGTGGGTACCGCTCTTTAAGAAAGGTGTGGTACAGGCCGAAAACAGCTCTCTTAACTAGCCTTCTCTCTTCCTCCCTCCCTCCCTCCCTCCTTCCCTCCTCCCTCCTCCCTCCTCCCTCCTCCCTCCTCCCTCCTCCCTCCTCCCTCCTCCCTCCTCCCTCCTCCCTCCTCCCTCCTCCCTCCTCCCTCCTCCCTCCTCCCTCCTCCCTCCTCCCTCCTCCCTCCTCCCTCCTCCCTCCTCCCTCCTCCCTCCTCCCTCCTCCCTCCTCCCTCCTCCCTCCTCCCTCCTCCCTCCTCCCTCCTCCCTCCTCCCTCCTCCCTCCTCCCTCCTCCCTCCTCCCTCCTCCCTCCTCCCTCCTCCCTCCTCCCTCCTCCCTCCTCCCTCCTCCCTCCTCCCTCCTCCCTCCTCCCTCCTCCCTCCTCCCTCCTCCCTCCTCCCTCCTCCCTCCTCCCTCCTCCCTCCTCCCTCCTCCCTCCTCCCTCCTCCCTCCTCCCTCCTCCCTCCTCCCTCCTCCCTCTCTCTCTCTCTCTCTCTCTCTCTCCCTCCCCCGCCTCTCAAAACCTATTATTTTTTTTTCTCTTTTTCCTCTGTGGGGATTTTACGTTTTTTCTAGCCCCCACGGCACCTTGGCGAACGGTAAGATAGGCCTCAACGCTCTGCAGCGGCGCACGGCGAACCTGGCGCTGTCTACGCCGATCCCCGTGTACCCTTTCGTCTCTTCGGCAGGGGACATCACCATGGTGGCCCTCAACCTCACGGTAGACCTCATGGTCAAGACCAAGGGGAGGCCGAAGCAGGTGTGGGGTGGGGTGTAGGGTGGTGGTGGGGTGGGGTGTGGTGTGGTGGGGTTCAGTGTCTGTATGTGTGTTTGTTTGTTTCGTGTGTTTGTTTTGTTTGTTTTGTTTGTTTTGTTTGTTTGTTTGTTGTTTTGTTTTGTTTCGTTTTGTTTGTTTGTTTGTTTGTTTGTTTGTTTGTTGTGTGCTTGTTTGTTTGTATGTTTGCTTGTTTTTTTGGCTGTTTTGACTGGTTGTTTTGGTGGTATGTTTTGTATGTTGGTTTCATTTTCGGCGAATAGAGACACAGGTTGTTCAAGTGTTTCGTAAGAAAAATACAGAAAAAAAACTTCAAACAACGATACGTCGCCTACATACAGCACGCTGCATAGTAACTATTTAGTAGCAGTTTTTATCACATATTCGCCCGCAAGCGCGATACTATAAAGTATATGTTTATGCTGTTGGTATTGTCCCTGGCCTATCGACCTATCGACACTGCTTTCACCCCCCGGTCGCCTATTTCCGCCGCTTCGCCTCAGCCCTCCCTCCACCCCCCCTAACATGTATATTTCTCCGTCTCGGGAGGGATGCGTGGTCAATTGTCAAATGACTTAAGCCCAGCAACAAATGAGTACGCCCCCCTCCCCCCACCCCCTCCCCTCCCCTCCTATCTCCTGCTTCACGTTCCCCTTCCTCCCCTCTCCTCCTTTCCCCTGCCATCTCCTCGTTCGGTGTCCCCCGCCCC
>MEHQ01003953.1:383252-395497 GCA_008828725.1 Saccharina japonica | reverse complement strand
TATCTCCGAACACATGAGCTGCTCCCCCCCCTTCCCCCTCTGCCAAAAATAAGGACGATAACTCCTTGTGAAATATGTGCACACCACCGTTGTCACTACCGCCTCCGTATCATACAAAACCTGCTATTAATAGAACTTTCTCTGAAATATGTGCACACCACCTCTGCCACCACCGCCTTCATATCATACAAAACCTGCCACAACTCCCTCTGAAATATGCACGCACCGCCGCTACCACCACCGCCTCTACATCATACAAAACCTGCCACAACTCCCTCTGAAACATGTGCGCACCACCGCTTGCACCACCGCCTCCATACATCATACAAAACCTGCCAGAACTCCTTTGGAAGGATGTGCACGTCACTATCGCCTCCATATCATGTAATACCTGCCAAAAATTTCCTCTTCAATATTGGCACACCATCTCTATACCACGACCGCCTCCACATCAAATCAAAATACCTGCCAGAATTCCCTCTGGAAGATGTGCACATCGGTGTTGAAGGCCGACTCGAAGATGAGGATGGGCAGGAACACGAACAGGATGATCTCCGGAGATACGCTCGTCCTGATATAGTACACGAACAAGTCATAACAACAAGAGAGAAAAAGGGAGGGAAGGAAAACAAACACGTTAGGCCTCTGACATTTTAAGAAAAGAAAAAAAGAAAAAAGAGAGAGAGAAAAGGGAGGGAGGGAGGGAGGGAAAACCAACAAGTTAGGCCTCTGACATTTTACCGTCAAAAAAACGAAAATCAAAAAACGAAAAAAAGAGAGAAAAGGGAGGGAGGGAAAGCAAACAAGTTTAAAAGTCCTGATATGGACTATTAATAGACTTCGTATACGTACAAACAACTCACGAAACAAAGAGAGGAAATCGAGGGCGGCAGGAAACAAACAAACAAACAAACAAACAAACAGAAAAACAGAAAACAACGTCAGGGTTGATGTGAATGAACGCCGTTTACATACCGAGAACCTCGACCCCGTGAATCCAATGCCCCCCCCCCCCCCCCTCCTTTCGGTCAATTTTAATGGGGGTATACCCCTTCCTGTCATTTTCCCTTTGATATCATGTTGTAGACCGTGACCCATTTCTGTAATTTTCTCTATATGTACAACGCGTGCTATCATACGATAGAGGTATACCGTTACGTTTTTGGCTAAACTAGTTTCTGAAAGATGGCGGCTCCTTAACTCAAAATCGTCGGTTTCATTTTGTGCTTCATTATGCTTCGATTTTATACTTAGGGCCCTATTAACGAGTATAAAATAAATTCACATTTGGAAAAAAGATAAATATCAAATCGCTTTTCATTGGTCAACACACGCACCAGCTCCACAAAGATTAGGATCTTGGGGTATAACCTTGGGTGGTGGTGCAGGTTCCGACCAATGAAAGCGGATTTGATTTTTTTTTTTTCCAAATGATTTTTTATGTTTCTTCGTTAAAACGGGCCCTTAAAGGAATTCCCTTTTATCGAACGTAGTGACGATGGTACGCACTGTTTGCACCAGTGTTTTTTTTTTAAGGGTGAGTCCTTAGGAGCTCGTATCTAGCACGAAGAACCGATAAAAAAATCAATAAAAAAACAAAAAAAACGTGCACTACTGGTGCTGCGGCAGCAATACGTAGCCCCCCCCCCCAGTGCAGACAAAACAACACCTTGGGTAACGCACAGAGCAGTATTACGGGGTGGGCTAATGATGCCATACTAAACACTAGTAAATAGGACCTACGGTACACACGAAAACACTAAATATTCAACTATTTTTACGAACAAAAATTGGTCCCCTACTACGGGGGACCATAGTAAATAGGACCCGCGGTGGACACTAAAAACTAAATATTTTACTATTTTTACAAACAAAAATTGGTCCCCTATTACGGGGGGGCACAGTAAATAGGACCCGCGGTGCACACTAAAAACTATATATTTTCCTATTTTTACAAACAAAAATTGGTCCTATTACGGGGGACCATAGTAAATAGGACCCGCGGTGCACACTAAAAACTACCAGGTATATGTTTTCCTATTTTTACGAACAAAAGTTGGTCCTATTACGGGGTGGGCTAATGTAGTAAACACTAGTAAATAGGACCTACGGTACACACAAAAAAACTATATATTTTACTATTTTTACTAACAAAAATTGATTATATTTACTATGGTTCTCCCGTAATAGCAGAATACCGGTAACAACAGCAGCAGCAGCAGCAGCAGCAGCGAGAGGATCAGGTAAAGCCACGAGGGCGAGTGTCAACTTCAAATGGTGATAGCGACGACTACGAGTATTAATAGTGGCTTTAGATGGTAGTTACGTTAGTTTTTTCTTCTCACCACTTCGAGAGAGATTCGCCGAGCAAGCTGAGGTCGCCAAACACCTCCTGCTGCAGCACCACCCCGAACACGAGACCGATCAGCAGCACCACAACCGTGTACGGAAGCCTTTTGGCGGGGGGGGGGAGCGTGAATAGGGGGCAGGGGATAGGGGATGGTAGACGCACACGATGATAGGGACAGGCAGGCAGGCAGCCAGGCACAAAGTGCGACAGACAGAGCGACAGACAGAGCGACAGACAGAGCGACAGACAGACAGACAGACAGACAGACAGACAGACAGACAGACAGACAGACAGACAGACAGACAGACAGACAGACAGACAGACAGACAGACAGACAGACAGACAAGACAAACAGACAGATAAGAGACAAGACACGCACGCGTCACACCGGAGCAGGGGGGGGTGGACTTGCTTGTTGCTTGCCTTAGTCATTTGATCATTGACCACGCATCCCTTTCGAGACGGAGCACCGTTCCAAGCACCGGTCCTACTTTCTACATGAGACACATGTATAATACCCAATATTTGGGCGTTCATTACGTAAGATAGCTACTTCGTACCAGGTATATACTTACAGCAGTAGTACTAGTAATAATACTATTGCGGGGGGCACGTAAAAATAGGGAAACATATAGGTTTTTGTGTATACGGTACGTCCTGGTTTTTGTATATACGTACGACATGTTGCACCAGCGCACAGGTTCGCCACGTCAGAGACGAACGAGAGGGCTCGTACGTACACTTTACCACAGTAGGAGGGAGGGAGGGGGCTGTTCGGCTGCTGCTACCCTAACCTACCCTACCCTACACAGCAGTAGGCACAGCTTCAACAAACATGGTTGAAACCTATTGAACCCCTTGCCGAANCAGGCAGGCAGGCAGGCAGACAGACAGACAGACAGACAGACAGACAGACAGACAGACAGACAGACAGACAGACAGACAGATAAGACAGACAGACAGACAGACAAACAAACAGACAGACAGACAAACAAACAGACAGAGCAGACAGACAGACAGACAGACAGACAGACAGACAGACAGACAGACAGACAGACAGACAGACAGACAGACAGACAGACAGACAGACAGACAGGCAGGCAGGCAGGCAGGCAGGCAGACAGACACGACACACAGACAAGACAGACAGAAAAGACAGACAAGACATACAGACAGACAGAAAAGATGGACAAAAAAGTCAGCAAACGGGCTGGGTGAGGTGGTGGAGGGGGGGGGGGGGGTACTTGCTTGTTGCTTGCCTTAGTCATTTGATCATTGACCACGCATCCCTTTCGAGACGGAGCACCGTTCCAAGCACCGGTCCTACTTTCTACATGAGACACATGTATAATACCCAATATTTGGGCGTTCATTACGTAAGATAGCTACTTCGTACCAGGTATATACTTACAGCAGTAGTACTAGTAATAATACTATTGCGGGGGGCACGTAAAAATAGGGAAACATATAGGTTTTTGTGTATACGGTACGTCCTGGTTTTTGTATATACGTACGACATGTTGCACCAGCGCACAGGTTCGCCACGTCAGAGACGAACGAGAGGGCTCGTACGTACACTTTACCACAGTAGGAGGGAGGGAGGGGGCTGTTCGGCTGCTGCTACCCTAACCTACCCTACCCTACACAGCAGTAGGCACAGCTTCAACAAACATGGTTGAAACCTATTGAACCCCTTGCCGAACTACTGCTTGTAACCCCGACCGCAAACGCGAGGGAAGCTTCGTCGGAACGAGGGGAAAAAAAAAACGCGATGGTAGGATATGAGGACATAATAAATTAGTAAGTACGCGCGATCGAAGTATCACACTCAGGTTGCAAAATCTGAGTTTCGATGAAAGTCCTCGACCTCACAGCTGTTTTTTTTTTTATTAACCCTTATAGAACTGCAGTCCCGTTTTGGGGACAAACCACTCTAATTCTAAGTAGTTTTTCCCCAAAACGGGACTCCAGTCCTACAAGGGTTAAATATATGCTTCGTGTATCTACTCGTATTCGTATGGTACACGGCAAGTTGACCCTCTATCAACCGTAGTATCGACCAACTGGTAAACTCCTCTCTTCTCTTGTACCAGGTACCCCCCCGCATTGCATACCTGGCAGTTGTCATATTGATGTAAAAACAATACCCGTATAATAGGATACCAGATATATTACCAGGTACCAGGTATCCCACAGCAGCAGCAGTAGTACGGAGTATTGAAGGAGGATACGAGTAAAATTGATTTTTCCTCGTACATATCTATACGTGTGAAGCATCAGCAGCAAGCACTGCTGTCCCAGGTTTTCAGTGCTTGATTGTTTGAATGCTTTGAATATCTGAATATTTGAATGTTCACGTGGAAAGTTAGCATATTAGCATATTATAATGTTAGCATGTTAATATGTTAAGACTACTATTAACAAAAAGCAGAACGGTAATGTTTGTGAACGAATGCTTGCATATGTGTACAATTGAATATTTCAATAGAAGCGGATGTGTGTACGTAAGAATATTTTATCCTCACCGATCATGCTGAATCTGCAAAAATCCGTTTTTTGTTTTTTTGCTTTCCCCCCGCGTTAGTCGCTGAGGCCCGAGGCGGGACAAAAAACGAGACACGACGACACTACGGACAGATAAAAAAGTAACACCCCGGATAGATCATCTACAGATATATATCTACAGATAGATCGTCTACAGATAGATCATCTACAGATAGATAATATACAGATGTATCATCTACAGATAGATCATCTAGATCCTGAATATGCAATTATGAGATATTGTGCAGGATCTGTATTGGCACAGATCCAACACAGGAAGCATGTCCTACAGTCGATCGAGCAGATTACATGGCTCCAACCCGGCAACGTGAGCTAGATCATACATATCATACAGATCATACAGATCATACAGATCATACACATCATACTCATCATACAGAGCATACAGATCATACAGACCAGGGAACTATCTGCACTGAAAAATCTAGATCATCAAGTGGTACTGATCTATATATGATCTGTCTGTCCGAGGTGCAAACACGTTTTTTTATAGATATCAGGCATGTTTTTACGTTATACCCCAGATGAGAGCGTCGGTAACCTACCGGGGTGCGCTACGTACCGCAAAAAAAGGCCACAACTACAGTAACTGCTGTGAGACACGCTCGGAAGAACCGCAACCTCAACATCCAAAAGAGGCGTTATTTCTTGTTTTTTTTTAGCAGGGGATTTATCTCGTGTCATCCACCCCCGTCTACGGGAAATTGGGCATATATTCGCGCCCTACTCGTATATATATTTGGAAGAGATAATTTGATGGAGGAGGGAGACAAAACCTTCAATTCAACCAACCGCCCAAGATTCGAGAACCTCACGTGAATTGGAGAACCTTGCAAGAATCGGAACCGGGAACGAACACCCCTGATACAGATGATACCAGTACGTAGGGTCTACAGAGTGCTACGTACACTGGGTTACCTGGTCCTTCGTCATTATATATACTGTACATGATTGAGGGACTCGTATCATACATATGGCCCGGTAGCGCTGACCGACTGACCGCTGACAGCGTTCCATAAAAATAAATAAAATAAAAAACGCTGACGCTGACGCACGATATGATGCGACGAGTACGCACTCTTCTTTCGACCACGGCAATGTAACAGCACTATATTTCTTACCGATGCGTCGTACATCAACCCGGGAGTAGTACCGTATATGACAGTGTGTATCACACCCCGTGGGGTGAATTTCAAAGTCAATGTTCTCCATAACCAGGGGGGCACAGACAACGAAAAAGGCGGCTTTCGGAGCATCTCGTCGGAGATATTTCCATAGACGGGTCGCTCGGAGTTAGCGCCCGACCGGTCGTCGAGCAAATCAGCGTTGAAATTGAGTCGCCTTTACCGCAATTCTGAATTATTATATAGGATACAGCATAGAAATCGGGGACTTGGTTGTGGCCCGCGTGTGGTTCCAGTGTTATGAGACCGAATATTTAGAAAAACGCCGAAAACACTACTTTAGACCCAAACCCTAACCCCAACCCCGTCCCCGCCCCGACCCTTACGAGCTTTGTCTCGAAAAAATCAGGCGTTTTTTTTTTTTTTGAAAAATTGGTCGACCACACTAAAAGGTATATAATAAAATATTCCCCGATTTCCATACTTTATCCTAGATAATAATTCAGTGGTGCGGTAAAGGCTACTGTTGAAATTCGTCCGAGGGGGTGTGGTATACAGTGTCATATACTGTGTGTATACTACTCAAGTATGCGATTACGCCAACAGAGGATCCAACGATAACAAACGGCGAGCGTTGAACCAGAAACAAGACCAACAACGAAATAAAATTCTTGGCGTCGACTGTGATGGGGGATAAATGCATGCATGCGTGTATATATGTACGAAGTGTGTATATATATCTATATTATACCCGTAAGTACGCGCGATCGAAGTATTACACTCAGCTACGAGTAGCAAATAAGAGTTTCGACGAAATACTCGGTCTCACAGTTGTCGTTTTATATATTTATTTTTATATATATATATATATGGGCCTTCTCTCGCCAGCGTTCCTTCGCCACGTGAACAAAAGTCGATGTTTCGCAGAAGAGCGTGTACCTGGTATGTACACAACAGCAACAGCAGCGTTTTCCCGATAACGGGTTATTACTACCGACGGCACATTTTCATTTATGACCGACGGAGATCTATCTTCACCTGAGACCGTTACCTCCACCCGCCGACGTCCAGCACACCCTATAATAGTATAATAGTAGTGTCCGTGCCGATTCTCCAACCCTAGGGAGAGATATACATACATACAAACTCTGTGGGCACTGCGTACACTCCGGATTGGGGGATATATACCAACTATGTTCTGAAATATAAGAAACGTTTGCATCCAATATTAATATACAAACTTTCTTATATTTCGGAACAGGGGTGGTTACCTGGTAGCTTGTGCCCGCCAAAAATACCGGCACTACTGAGGGACCACTACGAACTGTATTCGGGCCATTATATATACTATAATCAAGTGAAACGGCTCACCCCACGGTAAGTATGTAGGTAGGTAGGGGTAGGTAGATAGATAGGTAGGTAGGTAGGTCGGTAGGTCGGTAGGTAGGTCGGTAGGTCGGTAGGTAGGTAGGTAGGTAGGTCGGTAGGTCGGTAGGTAGGTAGGTAGGTAGGTAGGTAGGTAGGTAGGTAGGTAGGTAGGTAGGTAGGTAGGTAGGTAGGTAGGGGTAGGTAGGGTAGGTAGGTAGGTAGGTAGGTAGGTAGGGGTAGGTAGGTAGGTAGGTAAGGTAGGTAGGTGGTAGGTAGGTAGGTAGGTAGGTAGGTAGGTAGGTAGGTAGGTAGGTAGGTAGGTAGGTAGGTAGGTAGGTAGGTAGGTAGGTAGGTAGGCAAGGGTTGCAGTTAGTATTCGCCTTCTGAGGCAACATTAGTTTTTTGCCTTCTGAGGCAACACTAGTATTTGCCTTCTGAGGCAACATTATTCGTTTGTGCCTTCTGAGGCAACATTAGTATCGCCTTCTGAGGCAACATAAGTATTGCCTTCTGAGGCAAACATTAGTATTTGCCTTCTGAGGTAACATTAGTATTTGCCTTCTGAGGCAAAATATTTGTTTTGAGCGGTTGACCTCCTCAAGTTGACCAACTATTAATACTACTGGGTACGAGTAGTATGATATTTTCACTGGCATATTTGTTTTCAGGACTATTCATATTACAGCAGTGGTCCCTCTGTTATAGTGCCGGTATGCGCCGGCCAACAATACCGGCACTATACATACATCGAAGTGTCACACAGTCTGTGTGACACTCTGTGTGACACTTCGATGTATGTATAGTCACAGAGCTTGCAAAAACGACGAGTTTCGACGAAATCCTTGATCTCACAGCTGTTGTTTATATTTTTTTGTAAATAGGCGGAAGGCTAAGGCTGTTTTTAAAGTTAAGATTTACATTTTGGTGCTCCCTGCTGTTTTATGTACACAGGTACGGTAATCGTATAGTCTAGAGCAGCACGTACCGGTAAATATGTAAATATAAATATTCGATTCGTTTCGTTTCGTTTCATTTCGTGTCATTTTTATATCCGTTTCATTTCGATTCGGTTCGACTTGATACTTTGGGGCGATGACACGATAACCCCCCACCCTACACAAAGCGGTAGGGACGACTCACGCCTACGACGTATAAATACATGGGGCATTTTCGCATTTTCTTCTAGGGGCGCTTCTGTCTCCCTGCGCCATTTGTATTATGTTTCGTTTCATAATTCGTTTTTTTATTTGTCTTTGTGTTCTTATTTTTCAGTTCGGCTCGTGTCGTTGTGTTCTCGTACCCGGCACGTTAGCATCTCACTTGATTTACCCATCAATTTGCGTTTATTTTGTTTTGGTTTTTCTCTGTTTCGCAGTCTGTGACCACATAATTTGTATCTCTCTTAGGATTAGGAATCATGAAAGAAACTGGGTGTACTGACGTGGTTGGGTAGAAAGAACGGGCTTCATGTGAAGACAACACACACATGATAGTACACATACATCTACAGCTGCCGTATACCTGGTACGACGTGAAAAGTGTTTCTTTATGAAAAAAAAAAAAAAAAAACAGCTGTGAGATCGAGGATTTCGTCGAAACTCGTAATTTTTGCAAGCTCTTGTGATACTATTAATACTCGTAACTGTTGTGCGGGGCAACCATAATACATAGGACCAAATGCTGTTACGTATTAATAGTAAAAATAGGAAAGTATACACCTGGTAGATGTTTGTGTGCACCCTATATAGGCCCCTTTTACTATATAGGTCCCCCGCACTAACATTTGCAAGCTGTGCGCGAGGCTCATATTTGCAAGGTGCGTGTGATATCTTGTGATACTTCGATCGCATGGACTAAGTACGGCTTTTATGTGGTGTTGTGCGGGACACATTATATACATATCTCTCTCATTTGTATTTTCCCCCCCCCGGATTTTCATTCTTTTTTTCTTTTTTCCTGATTTTCCAGGTGGTTTTTTTCCCTCAAAAGAAGAATGATGCTGAGAAGCGCGTTCCTCGATATGTTTCGCCCCCTGTTAAAACTTCCCGATGTAGGAGATAGTTCAGTGTTTTTCCTGAGTTTCCAGTTTTTGATTCCAAGAAAAAGAGGAAAATCAGGGGGGTGGGGGGGGGGGGCAAAGTTGTTCGATAATAACGGTAACGGCTCTAATCAAGGCCAAAAGAGAACTTGGCGCGCCTCAAATGGCTCGTCTCTTATCATACTGTACGCACCGGGAATACGATAGCGTCTTTGATTTTTACAGTCTTGCTGGTAGGTCATACCGGTAGTCTACACGTAGACTCACGCCACCTTTTCCTTCGCGTCGAACGAGATACCGACCGGTAAAAGCGAACGGGATTCCGACGGAAACACGAACGATATGCAGACAGGTGCAGTGAACAAGGTGATGCCGGCGGGTAAGCGAACGAGATACCGACGGGTAAGCGAACAAGATACCGACCGGTAAAAGCGAACGGGATACCGACCGGTACACGAACGATATACAGACGTGTGCATTGGACGATATATCAGGTGCATTAAACGAGGTGCCGGTCGGTACACGATCGAGGTACCGACGGGTAAGCGAACGAGATACCGACCGGTAAACGCGAACGGAATACCGACCGATACACGAACGATATACAGACAGCAGGTGCATTGAACGGTATACCGACCGGTACGCAAACGAGCTACCGACCGGTGCACGAACGAGATATCATACAGACCAATCCACGAACGAGATCTCGACCGGTACACGAACGAGATACCGACCGTTACGCGAAGGAGATACGACCTGTAAGAGAGCGAGCTACCGACCGGTACGTGAACGGGATACCGACCGTTACGCGAACGAGATACCGACCGGTAAGAGAGCGAGCCACCAACCGGTACACGAACGAGATACCGACCGGTACGCGAAGGATATACCAACCGGTAAGAGAGCAAGCCACCAATCGGTACACGAACGATATACCGACCGGTACGCGAAGGAGATACCGACGGCTACACGAAGGGGATACCGACCGGTACGCGAACCATCTACAGGCCGGTAAGCGCACGAGATACCGACCGCTACACGAAGGGGATACGGACCGGTACGTGAACGAGCTTACGTACAGACCGGTAAGCGCACGAGACACCGCCCGATCGGTACATTTTTGTGGGCGGAGGCAGCTAAGCTGTACGAGTAGGTATGGCGGGCAAAACATTTTTTCGCAGATAAAAACGCCTAAAGAGTACAACGACGCAACTGCTGCTGCGGCCAAATGAACCAAAACCATCCTTTCTCTCGCCCACCGTCTGGCAAGACTTGATTGAGGACGAGTGACATTAGGGGAACATAGTAGTAAGCAGGACCAGACATCCTTTGAGTAAAAAAAGCCGGAATGCATAAGGTTTTCGTGCGTCTGACGGGTCCTGATTACTATGGTCCCCCGTGATATCTACGAGCGAGGTACAGCAGCAGTGGGTACCCCTATTTCAAGAGAGAGAGGTGTGGTATCACACAGGCCGAAAACAACTCTCTTTAACTACTGTAGTAACTCTTATCCACAGCAGTAGTGGGAAACGTAGCGGTGTAGTGTAGGCGGGGTCCGGCCGATATGGCCTCTCTCAACTACTGCACCATTCCCCCCTCAGCGTACCCTCTCTTGAGTCGGGGCACCCACTAGCTGCTGTAGTTTTTTTTTTGCTGAAACGTTTTCGGGATGGACGGGGGCTTAAGAACTGGTCCAACGAATTTGGGTAAAAACTACTTGGAAATAGTGTGGGACATTTTTTTCGGTCCTGACATGGGTTACACCCAAAATCGTCGCAATTATTTTCGTGGTATATATAGCTACCGGTATACGAGAGGCCATGAGATGTACGAGTAGCAACTTTTTTTTTTTCTCAACCCCTTAACCCTTCTAGGACTGGAGTCCCGTTTTGGGGACAAATTACTTAGAATTAGAGTGGTTTGTCCCCAAAACGGGACTGCAGTCCTAAAAGGGTTAACCCCTTAAGAACTGGTCCCACGAATATGGGGAGAGACTGCTTGGAATTAGTGTGAGACATTATTTTCAGGTCATAAGGGCCCGTTTTAACGAAGAAGAAAAAAATTCAATTTGGAAAAAAAAAAAATCAAATCCGCTCTTCATTGGTCAACACACGCACCAGCACGAAAGATTAGGATCTTGGGGCATAATAATTGATGCTGGTGCGTGTGTTGACCAATGAAAAGCGTATTTGAATTTTATTTTTTCCAAATTGAATTTATTTCATACTCGTTAAAACGGGCCCTAATGGGTTATAATCCAAAAACAGTTTTTGGGTGAGAGGTATAGAATATAGAACCCCTCAAGGGAAACCCCCCTCATGAAATAGTTGGGTTCACCTCTACCTTAGCATGCGTCTAAGTCACTAGTCGGACTAATAGTTGCTATAGTCGTTTGCTGGAGGTACCGACTTTCCGACTTATTGGGCTGTTTCCATATGATGCTATTAATAGTATACGAGTAAGTGGTGAAGGTGGGACACAAATTTTCAAAGGCAAGTTCTGTAGGGTATACCGGTACCGGGGGTATATTTGTTGCGCGTACCGAACTTACCGAAGTGTAAGGTACCGGTATTGAAAAAGTACCGAACTTACTGAAGTGTCCGGTACCGGTATTGAAAAAATACCGAACTTACCGAAGTGTCGGGTACCGGTATTGAAAAAGTACCGAACTTACCGAAGTGTTCGGTAGGGTATTAAGCACACTACCGAGAAAATACCGGTACCCCCGGTATTGTGGACGAGGGTATACCGGTACCCGGGGTACATTTAGGTGAGCGTACCGAACTTACCGAAGTGTCAG
>MEHQ01003953.1:363232-382386 GCA_008828725.1 Saccharina japonica | reverse complement strand
AGGGTACGTACCGAACTGTACCGGGGGTATTTTCTCGGTAAATACCGGTACCCGACACTTCGGTAAGTTCGGTATGGCCTCGATACCGGTACCCGACACTTCGGTAAGTTCGGTATTTTTTCAATACCGATACCCGACACTTCGGTAAGTTCGGTATTTTTCCAATACCGGTACCCAACACTTCGGTAAGTTCGGTACGCCCGCCCAAATATACCCCAGGTACCGGTATACCCTCGACCGCAATACCGGGGGTACCGGTATTTGTTCGGTACCGGGCTCGATACCCTACCGAACACTTGGTAAGTTTGGTACTCTTTCAATACCGGTACCCGACACTTCGGTAAGTTCGGTATTGTTTCGATACCGGTACCCGTCACTTCGGTAAGTCCGGTACTTTTCCAATACCGGTACCGGACACTTCGTTAAGTTCGGTACTTTTCCAATACCGGTACCCGGCACTTCGGTAAGTTCGGTACGCCTACCCGAACATACCCCGGGTACCGGTATACCCTCGACCACAATACCGGCGGTGATCGGGGCGGCCTCGATACCGGGGAATCGGGTATGTATGCAATACGGACACACATTATGACATTATACAAGGTACCTGGTATTTATTTGTGGCAGCAGCAGCAGTCTTCTCTACATTCATGTATCCATCTGGTCCTTTTGGCTCTGGAGGGACACAACGCACTCATCTCACACCCACCATAAACGGCTGCAGACACAACATAACAATCGCGGAGTACGGAGCGAAAGGATAGATGATATTATCACCAATTCACGTCGGTGGGGTTGGAGGCGCCGCCGAGGCGGTGCTATGGCACGCTCTGCGCAGCTTCGTGTAGTGGGAGAAGCTCCCACTGCTCACCTGATAAAGTACTCGTATCATGCATCCTGTTTACGGACTTCAACGCGACATCTCGAATCCATCGCTACTCTACTTGTATTCAAACAGTGATGTACCAGCAGCAGCTGCAGCAGCACTACGCGAGGTTGCCGATGATCTAAACTGTATGCCGAGCTTCGACGTTGGGAGATTGGGGTAAAGAACGGGCTTCAAGTGTAGCACTCGATGGCAGTGGCACGCGTGGACTGTATCAAATATACAGTAGAGCCCACAGCAGCAGCGCATTGCCCAAGTTGGAGCTGCTGCTTCTGCCCCTCTGCTGCTGTGTTCTGCTGTTGCTCTTGCTGGGGCTGGTGCTGCTGCTAACCGTGCTTCCGATTGCTACGTGGTTGGAATGGCGGCGACAGCATTGCCGTTTTCTCCGTCATTGGCGCCGCCATCTGCTTGCTGTTGCTACAAGTGCACATTTATTTAGGGCATGTACGGTAAGGCTACGTACCGAAGTATACCGGGGGTATTTCCTCGGTAAATACCGGTACCTGATACGCGGTAAGTTCGGTATTTTTCCAATACCGGTACCCGACACTTCGGTAAGTTCGGTATGTTTCCAATACCGGTACCCGACACTTCGGTAAGTTCGGTATTTTTTCAATACCGGTACCCGACACTTCGGTAAGTTCGGTATTATTTCAATACCGGTACCCGACACTTCGGTAAGTTCGGAATTTTTCCAATACCGGTACCTGAAGGGGGGGGGGGGGGGGGGGGGTGGTCGGGGCTTGCGGCGCCTGCGGCGCGCAACACGCGCCTCAGGCGTGTTGCGGTGCACAGACCCCGACCCACTAATTAATGCCCTGGTACGTAGCCGACACCTGTGTGTGTTCCTTCCCAGGTAGGAGCCAGTAGAGCCTCACGTACGTACATCACCACTATCCGCTAAATTGGTTGGCATACACTTGTGTAAGAAGGTATTGAGACTATCGCCAACCATTGTTTGGCGGCTGGGGTTTCATAGCGATATTCGTCTCGTCCACAGGGCCCTCTGCCAACCACTTTTCTTGAAAATGTGGTAAGCTCTACATACGAGTACATTATCTCATACCACTTTGTCCCGAAATATCAGGGACATTTTTACTTGATGTTAATCTACGAACAGGTGTTATATTACGGGGATAGATTATTAATATTAAATAGTATATAGGAACAGAATGCTGTGATCATCTGGTTATCATATCATCCTACCAGGTATCTGCCAGGTATATACCAGGTATGTATGTATCTATTATCTATATTATACCCCAACGAAAAAACAGCCAGTAGTGACGTGGTGCTGCTTCTTCTTTAGCTACGGTCTTTTCGCGTTTTGGTGTGCGTGTGTGCTTCTGGCCCGTCGACATCCAGTGTGCGTGGAGCGTGGATGCTTGGCTCGTGGCCGTTCGCGCAACGTACGTACGACGGTTTTGTACTTCGTACAACTGCAGCAGTAGTAGTAGTTTCTATAAAAATTACCTTACACTCGAACTTCGCTCTCTAGGATGAAGAATCGGCAAGGGTAGAAACAGAATGTCGACGAGGGGAGGGTGTACTCATATCGTGCACGGCCGGAGTCTTACGACCATAGACACTCGCATCCCTACAATGCCGGGACGGAGCATGTCGGGTTGTTCACCGACCAGGCAGACATTGCTACGTCGTATCATAGCACCAAGCGCGAAACGTCGTGAGGTGTTGGGCGAGTCGCATGAAGGGTGAGCTGCATCCTACTAAGAACCGCTTGTGAGGCGGACGGCGGGGGGTATATATATATTAGAAAGGACGGTTTCATGTGCAGAACACACACCGTCATTCATACAGACTATCGTAAGGCGACTACGCAGCTGGCGGCTCTGAAAATATGGAAATATAGCACATCCACCGCTATACAGAACTGAAAGTAGAAAGTATGAGCATCGATAGGCTTAGTCGGGCTCAAAAGCTGACCCGACCACAAAACAGAACCCAACCCGATTAGGACACCGCCATTCAAACATATGGTATACCAGGTACACAACGCACGTACTGCTTGCATGTGGTGCGTGTGTGTGTTCTTCACATTAAACCGCTCTTTCTACACGTCGACATCCAGCATACCCAGCAGTGTCCGTGCCGATTCTTCATCCTATTAATATATAGCTATAATAGGATGCAAGCTCTGCGGTCACAAAACCACGATACAAGAGATGCTGCGTTGCAATGCAGAGCAGACAGCAGGCCCAGTGCAATGCCATATACGACACGCACGACCAACCAATCCTGCTTTGCGATCCAGATGCATGCGTGTTAGCCGGTACGGGTATTGTTATCGTTCCGATATACTACTTTGTATATAATATCAACAAAACTACGCACGTATGTTTTAGGATGAAGAATCGGCACGGAGGTGTGCTGGATGTCGACGGGTAGAAAGGAAGTTTAATGTTGAGAACACACACACGTACATATTTGAAAAGCGCGCAGGCCTCGGGCGTTCAAGCGTTCAACCGTTATTTGTTCTACCTGGTATGTTATATCGTATTTACCGAGATACCAAAGATACTTTGCCGCCAAAGACATCTGTGTCGGCCGTGCCTGTGCCTATCGCCTATCGTACATGGCAGGGCAAAGTCTACTCTGATCACTGCAATCAAATGCAGTACTGCTGTACGTATCTCTGCTCCTGCCATCTTACAGGAATATCTGTTAAATACCTGGTAGCCCGTTCATAGGGGTTCATCGTTCATCGCTCATCGCAGATAGCAGACCTAAAAAAGACTCGACTGATGACACGTGCATATACTCGTTTATGATATAAATTCCAGGTATCATACCTGCAGTGGTCGTGGTAAAAGCTGCGTGCAACCCTCCCGTCTCATTTTCAAAGATAACACACACACTCCCTGAATTCTACAGCTTCAGATGTTGTTCTCCTCATATACAGCAGTACAGGACACTTAATAAGAAGCAGGCTAACAAGAAAGCCAGGCTGATATTTAGGAGGAAAACAAGAAATTCGGGAGTCGTTATCTTGAAATTAGTGTAGAAAGCACCCTCCCACAAGCTTGCAAAGGCGAGTTCGACGAAATCCTCGATCTCACAGCTGTTGTTTTTAATTTAAAAAAAAACATTTTTATTTTTATTTTTTCCATCCCATTTATTATCTTTGCCCTTCCTTTTCTCTCTCCTTCCTGGTCGTAACTCAGATCCGGGGTCACAAAGTAGTCTCTTCTCCCTCCTCCCCTACTACGGTTCTTGCCTTGCATTTTTATCGCGAGAGGGTTTCAGCACTTTCTTCCCTCGTCGACTTGCGTCGGATTCCGCCTACCCACGCCACGAAGGCGCTCTCAGCAATTGGTTCATTTTTATGTTTTCAAATAAAGTCAAAATCTCTCACCACGGTGGGATTCGAACTCGGATAGTAGCCTTTGAAGCTGACCACTGCTCTACCGGGGCGACATATGATGCACGAAATGCGCTAAGAGTCAAGATGTTGCGATGACACAAAACAGAAACAAAACCAAAACACAAAAAAAAACTGACACTTCGTACATAAATACTGCTTGTTAAAACGAACATCGCGTGTATGCGCGTGTTGTCTTCCATGTGAAACCGTTTTTATTTCTAATTACGAGTTACGATATGATACCCATCCACGGGGGGCAACCAGTGTCCTGCACACCCAGGCCCCCCAGGCAGGGTACGTACTGCTGTGTGTGTGTGTGTTCTTCACATTAAACCTTCCTTTCTACCGAACATACCAATTACAATCTGTAGTTACAAGCAGTAGGTATATCGCACACAAGCTTGCAAAGGCGAGTTTCGACGAAATCCTCGATCTCACAGCTGTTGTTTTTAATTACAATAAAACATTTTAATTTTTATTTTTTCCATCCCATTTAAGTCCCATTTATTATCTTTGCCCTTCCTCTTCTCTCTCCTTCCTAGTCGTAACTCAGATCCGGGGATCACAAGGAGGTTTTCTTCGCTCCTCCCCCACTACGGTTCTTGCCTTGCATTTTTATCGCGAGAAGGTTTTAGCACTTTCTTCCCTCGTCGACTTGCGTCGGATTCCGCCTACCCACGCCACGAAGGCGCTCTCAGCAATTGGTTCCTTTTTATGTTTTCAAATAAAGTCAAAATCTCTCACCACGGTGGGATTCGAACTCGGACAGTAGCCTTTGAAGCTAACCACCGCTCTACCGGGGCGACATATGATGCACGAAATGCGCTATGAGTCAAGATGTTGCGATGACACAAAACAGAAACAAAACCAAAACACAAAAAAAAAACTGACACTTCGTACATAAATACTGCTTGTTAGAACGAACATCGCGTGTATGCGCGTGTTGTCTTCCATGTGAAACCGTTTTTATTTCTAGTTACGATATGATACCCATCCACGGGGGGCACCCAGTGTCCTGCACACCCAGGCCCCCCAGGCAGGGTACGTACTGCTGTACGAACATACCAATTACAATCTGTAGTTACAAAGCAGTAGGTATATCGTCGTCGTGTTTTTTTTACCATAAGCGATTTGCTCTCTAAATAAGAAGAAACAAGAATCAGCGCGGACACCGCTGGGTTTGCTGGATGTCGACGAGTAGAAAAAAATGGTTAAATCTGAAGAACACACATCAGCAGTAGTAGAGGTCACCACGTATTTGGTGAGGGTTATAGCTAAGATGCCACGATATTCGTACAGGCGGACAGCACCAGCAGTAGTATCGTGCAAAGCAGTCAGTATCCCTCAACCATAGCATCGAACAGCAGGTACGGCAGTTATTAATAGTGGTTATACAGGTACTGTACCCTCGTACGCACTACGACGACAGATTCGTATCAATACTGCTTGCCGTATGCAAGAGAAATATACATTCGTACATATTTATATATAAAATTAAAGCAAGCCCCAGCAAGAAAACGGCAAGAAAGTAAAATGCGCCGCTCGCTCTTGTGTGTGTGGCGGGTGTGTTCTTCACATGAAAAGGTCATTTCTACCCCTCGGCACCCCAGCACACCATATCAATACGTAGTGTCCGTGCCGATCCTTCAATCCTAGAGGGGTGCAAGTTCTGTGGACGGACTGCATGAACGAGCAAACATGACAAAACTCGTAAGACCAACGAGTACCATTTTGAAAAGTAAAAGCAAACGGCACGGATGTACCCCCTCCACCCTACCCCCTCCCCGACCAAAGTTTGAACTTTGGACATATATACGGTATCTGATTTCTTTTTGGACGTTCATGCACAGCAAGTACGTGGTGTAGTTCGCAAGTTCGTACCAGGTATACAGCAGCAGCAGCAGCAGCAGCAGCCGCAATACACGACAACAGCAGCAGTAGTGCTGGATGTCGGCGGGTAGAAGTAACGGTCCAATGTGAACAAACACACGCAGAGTCTTTGTTGGGGTTTTGTCTGGTCTAGGGTACGTACAGCAGCTGCTGCTCCTGTTCGATTGTTTTTTATTGTACTGCGAGGCATTATGAGCTTGATGAATTATACCCTCCCTGCTGGTATACATGCATGAGTAACCAACCCTCTTGGAAGGGAAGCAGGTGTATAGCGATCAAAGACAGGATAAGCTACGGGCGATATCCACCGTTTCTGTGAGCGTGCAGCAGCAGCAGCAGCAGCAGCAGCAGCAGCAGCAGCAAGCAGCAGCAGCAGCAAGCAGCAGCAAGCAGCAGCAAGCAGCAAGCAGCAGTCCGAGGAGAAAGGATCATGCCGCGCGCGAAGCTTATCGGTAGTGTTGCAGTCCGGACACCCAATGTACCTGGCAGGTACCAACGCCAAGCAGCCCGCGTTGCTTTTCGAATGGACGATACTGCTGCTGCTGCTGTAACCCCCCGTCGCTTACTTTCGTCAATATTCCGCTCTGACTTCCCAAATGGGATAAATAAGACAGGTTGAGACCCGTACCGCTGTCGCTATATACACAGGAACTCCAACGGAAGGGTGTTTTATAACTGTCGTCAACGTGTGTACGTTAAGATAAAAAAGACAGGTTTATACCCGTACGGCTGTCGCTATATACACAGGAACTCCAACGGAAGGATACTTTGTAGCCGTCGTCAACTTGTGTGCGTTAGTGGACGGTAGGCGATACTTGGGTGCAGACGTACAGTAGTCTATATGGGCTATATTAAACGTGTACGTATGTACCACTCTGACCCGATACATATCTATATAAGGACCATTTCGATTGGATGTCACTATACAAACGGTTTTTATATTTCGGTCCATTGGGCCAGCGTGGTATGACCCTAAAAAAGAGGTAATACACGAAGTATAGCCAGCCCGTGCCAGGTAGGAGGTTGTAGTTGTTGATTGTTGACACAAGCCTGTACGTAACCGTCCGTAGTCCAAGTACATACTGTACCACTTCGACCCGAAATATAGGGACCATTTCGATTATATATTAGTATACAAAGTTTCTTGTATTTCGGGTCAGCGTGGTATTTATTAGTATCAACATGACACAGCAAGAAATAGCGAAGTCATGAATAGCCGCAGAACTCGGGGGTACTGGCGGCGCACCATCATACACACCTCTCTGTTGATACGAAGTAGTATACCGGTGGGTATCTTTGTCTTTCGCACTAAAATCGCCCCACAATTCGGACAGATCACGATCTAGATCAGTGACATCGGACAGATCACGATCTAGATCAACTACTTGGACAGATCACGATCTAGATCAGTGACATCGGACAGATCACGATTTAGATCATCTACTCGGACAGATCACGATCTAGATCAGTGACATCGGACAGACCACGATCTAGATCATCTACTCGGACAGATCACGATCTAGATCATCTACTCGGACAGATCACGATCTAGATCATCTACTCGGACAGATCACGATCTAGATAATTTTACTCGGACAGATCACGATCTACAGTAGATCATCTACTCAGACAGATCACGATCTAGATCATCTACTCGGACAGATCACGATTTAGATAATCTTACTCGGACAGATCACGATCTAGATCATCTACTCGGACATATCACGATCTAGATAATCTAGATAATCTACTGCTGTGGATCCTAACCTGCCGTTATGATATTTTGTGCAGGATCTGAACAGCAGTATAGATCCAACACAGGAAACATTCCCTACTACAGCAGCAGTAGTAGATCATGCTCGTTACACGGCTCCCGCCCGGCAACATGAGCAAAGATCATGCATGCATGCACATGAGGGGGATATATCTGCCTCGGAAGGCCTACTGCTTATAGATCATCAAGTGGGAATGAGCTATCTGATCTGCCTGTCCGAGTCGTGAACAGTTACCTGTAACGCATCAAACGAACAACCCACAACAACCAGAGTCCATACGTACGTACGTATACGTACGTACTGATTATTTTCCCTCGACAAAAAAAAAGGCACAAAAGTTGAAAGTTTACGAGGATGGGTCACAAGAAGAGCCGGCCACAAATTACCGGTACGAAACAGCTAAAAGTATACCAGGTACCAGTTACCTGGTACCACAGATAAACAACGGGATGATATGATATTATCACCTGTGGATTATGAGTTTCGACCCAGCAAGATCTCCCAGCTGCGGTTTACCAGGGTTTTTATTTCCCTCTATACCTGAGGTATTACTCGTATATACCACAACTAACAAGTAATGCGTAGCAGCAGAATCCGAGCCATGTCTACTCCAACGGTAGTCTATATATATATATATATATCGTCAAAGAGGCTATGATATCTACCGGTACGAACTAGGAACTCGGAACGAGCGCGTGTGCGCCTCAAAACGTTTCCGAGCGTGCCGGGTCTTGACAGCTACAAACAGCAGTAGAATATCCCATTTAACTCTTTAAGAACTCCTCCACCTTGCCACTGATGGACTCTTCTGACGGACTGCCGACTGAAAACACATGCGCGCTCCACCCCGCCCCGACACAGCCGCCCAACCCCGACAAAGGTCTTTTTAGGGCCACAGAGCTTGTACGTATATCTCTATGGGGATGAAGAATCGGCACGGACACTGGGTGCGTTGGGTGTTAGGGTAGAAATACCAGATAATATGAAACACACACACACCTATAATATGTATGAATACGTAGATATATTTTATAAATGCCTCCCATTAAATATACTTATTTATTTTTCCCATCCCATTTATTATCTTCGCCCTTCCTTTCTCTCTTCTTCCTATTTCATAGTCGTAACTCAGATCCGGGGTCACAAAGTAGGCTCTTCTCCCTCCTCCCCCACTACGGTTCTTGCCTTGCATTTTTATCGCGAGAAGATTTCAGCACTTTGTTCCCTCGTCGACTTGCGGCGGATTCCGTCTACCCACGCCACGAAGGCGCTCTCAGCAATTGGTTCCTTTTTATTTTTTCAAATGAAGACAAAATCTCTCACCACGGTGGGATTCGATCTTGGGTACCAATGACAGTAGTCTTTGAAGCTGACCACTACTCTACCGGGGCGACCGGTCATATAGTAAGCCCTGGCATCTAAGGCACGCCGAAGGCGGGGTAACCCATTCAGAACTGAAAAAAATATCCCACACTAATTCCAAGTAGTTTGTCCCCAATTTCGTGGGACCATGCTCAAGGGGTTAAGGCACGAGGCGTAAAGGGCGCCGCAGGCGAAAAAAATGAAGTGAGGCACATGAAAACACTTATCCCACACTAATTCCAAGTAGTTTGTCCCCCAAAACGGGGGACCGGTTCTTAAGGGGTAAAAACCTTTTTATGCCTTCGCTACCTTATCTGGATAAGGCAGATGCACTGAAAAATGCCTTAGGCGTGCCTTACCGCCTTACAATGCAGTGTGTACTTGGACATACTGTAGTACACGTGCGTATATACAGGCACCAAATACGTAGCATTTGGAAGGCAATTTCTAAGGCATTTGGTAAGAGGTTTAATCCAAAAATAAGGCATTTAAGGCATGAAAAGGGACGTAAGGCAACTATTAGCATTGCCTCACATCGTGCCTTCGACTCTTATCACACCTTAGGCGGCCCCGAACCCCGATTTTAGGGAGTTCGTATATATAACGGCGTTATTACGAGCCTTACTGCCCCTTTTCAGGCGCAAGTAGGTAGATACGAACATGGGGGTGAAATACGAGTACGTAACAGAAGAGAAAAAAAAATCGTATACACGTTGTCTTATGCAAGTAAGGCACGTACGGCACTATACAGCGTCTAAGGCAAAGCCAGTGCTGGCCAAGGGGTTATAAGGCACTGCTTAAGGCATGCTTTTTAGACGCTGGGGCTTGCCACACCTATGAATAGGATGGGCACTGGACACGCACGGCGCAAAATCTCGGAATCGATGTTTAGCCGTCAGGGTAGCGGGAGAATTTGCTTTTTTTTATAGATTGATTCGTAGCGGCAGGCTGCTGGCCCATCTACTACTGGTAACTGCTGTGTACGTACGTCGTATATAAAAATAGAACAGCCGGCAGCCAGTTCAGGATTAGGTCAGGGTTGGGAATTTTCCTGGAAATTCCTGAGAAAGCGAGCCCATGGAAGTCAGGCCGAGCGAGATTCACATAGAAATAAGAAATCTGTAGTAAAATTGTACTCGTTGATATTTGATAATTAGGAAGTTGAACCTGAGTTTACCTGTAGATACTTCCTTCCTGCTTCAGCATTGTGTACGCCTCGACTAAAACAGTAGTACTGCTGTACCGGTACGAAGTACGTACCATACCAGCATCAGGAACAAACACTACTTGGGATACAAGCAGGGCGTCTGTATCTCCCTGAATGCGCTCCTGCTGGATGTATAGACTATACGTACAAGCAGTAGTGCAGTATCGGCACGGACACTGGGTGTGCTGGATGTCGACGGGTAGAAAGGAAGGTTTAATGTGAAGAACACACACACAGTACGTCGTACAGGACACTAAATAAGAACCAGGCTAACAAGAAAGCCAGGCTGATATTTGAAGGAAAAATAAGAAATACAAGAGTCGTTCTCTTGAAATTAGTGTAGAAAGCACCCTCTCTCGATTAAGAAACCCAGCCTGGATCAGATTGCCTGTTTCTTAACAGGTGTCCTGTAACTGTATAACATGTACTGCTGCTATCACGGCGTGAATAGGTAAAAGGCAGGAGCGCGTACCCTGCTGTAGGCTGTAGCTGTGTGTCTTGCTGTGTGTGCCTGCCTGTGTGCTCGTGGTGAGCAATCGGCAATCGGCTCTTTGACCACCGGCAGCCCCACGGCACCACCGCCAACCACCAACTGAACGATTTTACCTCACACGAATGAATATCGTTCTTGTTGTGTTGTCGTGGTGTGTTTCGTGCGAATAATCTTGCAAAGTTCCGTCGCGTTCACGTCTGAACATGTACAGTACGTGTTCCATTGGTACCAGGTGCGTATTATACGTAGAAAGCACTACTGGTGTGTGCGTTGTCTTCACATTAAACCCGTTCTTCCTACGAGTACTCAACTATTAATACGAGTACCAGGTACCAGGTACATCAGTACACCCATTATACGTAAGTGTCTGTCCTGATTCCTAATCCTATGCTACGTAGAGTTTCCTAATCCTAGAGAGATACCAATTCTGTGGTCACAGCAGTCACAGACTGTGAGGCAGAGAAAAACCAAAACAAAATAAACGAAAATGAATGGCACTCACGTCCACTAATATACATATATAATACCAGGTCCAGAAGCGTACATAAATATCACCCGTACGTATCACATAGAATGTGTGAGCGCTTTATAGCAAGTTGCCTTTTAGAACCGCACTGCCTACAAATAAATATGTGAGTCTAATAATTCCAAGCGTTTTATCCCCGGATCAGGATTGCAGTCCTAAGTGGGCTAATTATAACCCGTTTAAGACCGCAGTCTCGATGTGGAGACAGAATACTTGGAAACAATATCAGACTACGTACGTATACACATATTAGTAATGTTTATGTACAGCAGTGACGTACTAAAATAAAAGAGTGAGCGTATCAATAACATCTCGCTCCGTATACTCGTACCGGTATTATTTTACGATTTATTTCACGGAGTCTCTTCTTCTCGTATACCGGTACTCGTTATGTGTTCGTACGTACGAAGAGCAAGCGAGAAAGCGCGAGCGAGCAAACCGAGGAGGAAACGGTCGAGTTATCTGTGACATGGGGGTGGTGGTGGTGGTGGTGTTGCTTGGTGTTGCTCGGTGATTGGTGGCGGTGGTACGCAGGGTGGTGGCGTGCCTCTAGCCTACGATCAACAACGGCAACACCAACATCAATCAGCAGCAGCATCGATGTCAGCAAGTACGAGTATTAATAGTATAAAAATAGGAGTCAGCGCAACAAGCAAGACGTCAAATCTGAAATGGGACCCCGTCAAATGTGAACTGCTGTATAATATGGACGTAAGGTGTGATACGGACGGCGGATGGTATTATTATTGCGTTCGCAGTCGATCTGGGAGACAAAAGCAGACATATATACGCGATAAACGTACTGAACACACACTGCAGCAGCAGCAGCAGCAGCAGCAGTGGACTGCGGACTGACTGCTGTCTTCCGAGACCCGCAGTGTGCAGTTTCGGATACCCCTCTAACGGTCTAACGGCCTGTGGTCCGGCTATATACATACGTACACAACCACGGCCGCCGCCGCCGCCGCAGCAGCAGGTTGGCCTACGAGCCTAGAACTTGCATTATACGCATACTCGAAGGCTTAGCAGGGGAAGCAGACCAAAGCACACGAAGTTTGGTCCAACTACAACAACAATACGAGTAGTAGTAGAGGAAGTGCAAACAGAAGCGCTTCAATATGGGCATCACCAGCATATATAACAGCAGTAGTACAAGAGGAGCTGGCTTCGTACGTAAGAGGCCTCGGCGATGGATTGTAAGGCGAGAGATGGATGGTGAATGGAAACATAAATTTGGAATGTAACCGGCATCATTACATACATACATATGCGGTAGTATCAGCTGCTCGCTCAAGGGTACGCAGACGCAGCAGCAGCGTGTTACGTCGAGTTTCACGTGCATTTCGTATGGTTTTACTCGAATATATGACAAGTGTACGGGTGTACGTACGAGTTGAGTTGTACCAGTGCTTTTTCGTGCCATTTTCCCCTGATAACCTCAACTTCATTTCGGACGCAGCAACGAACAGGCGGGGGATTCTGCTGGCCCGCTCAATGGGCGGCCCGGCCTGCGCCGGGTCTGGCCCAGTTTGCAAAAGGTCAAAGCCCAGGGCTACGTTGTACGAGATGCACCCATTCTTCTACATCGTGCCAATGCCGACAAACAGGCGGCTGAACGGCTGAACGTCCTCCCAAAATAACGTCACCACCACCACTACCACCACCAGTATACCGCCTATATGCACTGACTGCACTGCGTGCTGTAACTACGAACCTGTGTGCTGTATGTCCGTCTGTCTTGTCTATATGTCTGCCTGGTTGGCTGGTTGCCTCGCACTCACCCGGTGATGTGGGTGATGTACATCCTTGAGACCGTCCCGAGAGCCATCGCGAGCACCACGGTTCCTATGCCGAAGTCATTCACTTCGTGGTGGTGGGCCTCCTCCCCTCCTTCCTCCGCCCCTCCCTCCTCACTCAGCAGGAACATGCTGCTGATGCTAGACATCGCCGGCCCTCTCTTCTCACAGCAGTAGCCCCCCTCCGACCCCTTCGTGCACCTGGTCTAGGTCTAGGCCCCACGCGGAGCAAGAGACAGAGAGGTGAAGGGATTGGACGGCAGCTAGTGACTTGTCCGGGCTCGGCCTGTTGTTGTTCCCGAGCAAACCCTTCTCCGACTCCCGAAAGGTCCTGGAAGAGGAAGCTGTGATTTTCTTTGTATTGTTTTTGTTGTTTTGTGTTCGTCGTGTGTTTCGGACGAGAGAAGGGCAAAGTTGCTGCCGCTGGGTGTTTTTCGACGCAACGGCCCTCGGCGGTTTCTTCTCGGATTCGATCTCCTTCAGCTGCACCTGCGAGGTGATCGCACTGACTTACGTGCCGCGGGTTATGAGAGACACCGGAACCCACGGCGGCACGTTCGAGAGGTCCGTGATCAAGCCGTTCAGATCCGTGATCTGATCTGAATCCGCTGGTGACGTACGGGAGTTGTATAGTCCTGGTAGGATTATAGGTTCGGGATTTTTCCAAGAAAGGGCTCGAGAAATTGGCGGCGAGCGGCCCGGGGTTCCTCTCGGCTGCCAGAGGATAACGAAAGGTTGGACCAGCGGCACAGGCTGGAAGTATGGCGGCTAGAAAGCGAGATCGCTCGCCTTCCCCAGGTGAGATTCGATTGACGATCAAGCTCTTCCTGCTGCCGTAATGGTGTACAGAGCACAAAGCTATAATATGGGCCTTTGTTGTTGTCTCTTGCTCTCTTTGTTCCAGAGTGGGGCAGTGGAACCACGAGTACTCGTGTCCTGTTGTCGTTGCTGCTGGTGGGTGCCGTGCCATGCTCTCAGCGCTACCTTGTCTTCTCCCCTAGCATGGGCAGGAGCAGTGGACCCTTCTGTCTGCGGACCGCCGGGCAGGTTTCGTCGTCCACGAGTCCTGAAGTTCACAGCAACAGGGCAGCAGCAGTAAATTGAAGTTCATGACAATATTCGATTTTCCGACAGCGATCGCTTCTCCGTGTTTTTACTCGTAGACCGACCAACCCAGGAGACTCCAGCAGAGTCATTCGTGATCTGGCATCACCTTCGACTCGTACCGGTACTCGTACTCGTAGCTACCATACAGCAGTTTAGTAGATACCCACGTGCCATACCGGTACACCTATTATATGTGTATGAGCCCACGACTACAGCAGCAGCTACTATCGACACAAAGAGTTAGGGTGTGTCCAAACAGAATCGAAAATCGAAATCGAAAATCGAAATCATTTCGATTTCGATAAAAAATCACCAACGTGTCCAAACAGAAACGAATTGGGAAACAGCAAGATCCAGGCGAAAAACAACTGAGAGCACAAGCCATGGGCTGTTCACAACTATGTACACATGCCGACAATCTAGCGCTCGGCACCACAGGCCCACCAGAGGAGCAGGCGGAAGCGACGACAATTCGATACCGGGAGGTCGTTGGGCCTCCCATGGAGGTGGTCGCGTGTCCAACTTTGACGCCCCGGGATCAAAATTCAAATTATACTGAGAACGATTATTCAACCTCATTCTCGAGGGCATGATGCTGAACTCTACTCAAATTCTCTTCGCTTTGGCTCGAATGTCGGCAAACAAAGGCCCTAAAGCGTCTGGGCTGGTGTTGTGGTTGGCCTGCTGGCTATTTACGGGGGATCTGTGCGGCCGTGTTGGCGTGCTAGCTGTGGGTTGCGTGCTGCGTGCGGCAGTCCTGATATGATATTTTGACGTGGCTGCGCTGACCAGTAGAACACGCTAAATTGTTGCTGCTCGTGCTTTCGATTTGCTTTTCGATTTTCAGCTGTCAACTTTTTGATTTTGGCAATGGGTTGTAAATCGTTCATTTTCTCGGAACCTAAAAAACGAAGGGGAACATGTGTGGGCCAGGGACCAATCAGCGCCTCGTTTATTATCATTTCGATTTTCGATTTCGATTTTCGATTCTGTTTGGACACACCCTTAGGGCCAGGGACCAATCAGCGCCTCGTTTATTATCATTTCGATTTTCGATTTCGATTTTCGATTCTGTTTGGACACACCCTTAGCCGCATCAGAGATCAGAGGCAGCCACGGAGATATTTTGCGGTACCAAGTACCAGGTACATCAGTTGCTGGTATAGTACCACGTACCCTCTGAGACGTTCCGTAAGACGTAAGACAGCAAGCGAAGTCGTAAGCTCGCACCGAGCGTGCGCTGTTCTTATCGACCTTGTTTTCTGCGCCGCTTGTCACACGCACGAAGAAACTTGCCAGTATACCAGGTACTTGCTACCACAAGAGAGGTATTTTGTTTCCCGATCGGCCTTCGCTTTGATAGGATACGCACTTTTAAAAGGATATGATGCGATACGAACTCGTTCATGTTTCCATGTTTTCGCGTTATCTCCCCCATGTCAACCTCTCTGCTATCGGACGTCCTCTCATCCTTGAAAGGTGCGGCATGCTTGTTCATGGTGCCGCTCATGTTTCAATGATGTAGGGATGTATCAACACCACCACCATTATTGTGTCTACTACCACCACCTTCGCCAGTATCAACAACACCAACACCCCCAACACCAACACCACTACCGCCATCGCGAGCCAATACAACTATTAATAACACCACCACCGCCACCACCACCACCACCATCGCCGCCACCAACAACACCAACATCACAGACACCAACACCAACACCAAAACCAACACCACTACCACCATCACCACCTCAACAAGCCATTTCAACTATTAATAATGTAACACCAACCACCGCCACCACCACCACCGCCTCCTTTACATCCATCTTTACAACCACCACAAACAGTAGTAGCAACACTTCTCCTACCCTACGTACCCTTTTCCCACAGCTGGCAAGCGTCGAACACCGCAGACCACGTTCCACCTTGTAGTACATATATAGGTCGCCCCGGTGGTCTACGAAGCATATAGTTCAACCACGAAGACAGCTAAGGTTGATGTCGGGGGTTCGAGCCTCCGTACGGAGATTTTCATTCTCAAATGACACCAACTGTAGCAAGAGTGCCTAATATAGCGTGTGGGTAGGCGCAATTCGATGCGAGTCGACGAGGGAAGAAAGTGCTGAAAGACTCCTCGCGATAAAAACGCAAGAGGTACGTGCCGTAGTGGGGAGGGAGGAGAAGCGCCTACTATGTGACCCCGGGTCTGAGTTACGACTGAGAGGGAGAGATAAAAGAAGGGCGAAGATGAAGTGAGCAACGTTGGACATTTTTCACACCTCAGACGCATCATCGATTTCCTACTTCCTTCATGATCTATATATATATATATAAGCAGTAGACCTTTCAAGGAAGATAGATATGTTCCCGATCTCGTATGATCTGTATGATCTGTATGATCTAGCTCATGTTGCCGGGTGGGAGCTGTTTAACCTGCATGATCTAGCACATGTTTCCTGGGTTGGATCTGTACTTTGCAGTAGATCCTGCACATCTTCTCAGAACGGCAGGTGAAGAACTGTAGCTGATCTACTGTAGACAGATATATCATGATCTGTGGATAGATAGATCATCATCTGCGCGAGGTGTGGACATTTTAACATTCACCTTTGCGGTGCGTAGGGCCGCGAAGAGCAAAGCAACACAGAGCAACGCACTGCGACGTAAAGTAATACTTGTATATGCGGAGCAACGCAAAGCAGCGCGAGGCAACGCGAACCAACGCGAACCAACGCAAAGCAACACGAAGCAACACGAAGCAACGCAAAGCAGCGCGACGCAACGCGAGGCAACGCAAAGCAACACGAAGCAACACGGAACAACGTAAATCATCGCCAATCAACATGAAGCAACGCAAAGCAACGCGGAGCAACTCAAAGCAACGCAGAGCAACGCAAAGCGACACAAAGCAACGCAAACCAACATGAAGCAACGCAACTCAATCCAGCGCTCTTAACTCGGAGTACCAACTGCATACGTATATACCCCCTGGTTCCATGGTTGAAGGAGCGGAAGACGACCATGAGACGATGCGCATCATGCCCATCGGAGCGGGCAACGAAGTCGGCCGCAGCTGCATCATCCTTAAGTACATGGGCAAGACCATCATGCTCGATTGTGGCATACACCCGGTGGGTGCAGTTCCAGTATGTATATACGTATCATATATACGTACAGTTGTTGTCCCTCTATAGTGCTGGTTAAATAGTGCCGGCTGCCCGCTATGGTGCCTGTGAACTATAATACCAGGTATGTATATACGTACGTACAGTAGTGGTCCCTCTATAATGCCGGCTGCCCGCTTTAGTGCCTGTGAGCTCGCTTGGCACGTACAGAACATAGTTGTTCCTCTATAGTGCTGGTTGAATAGTGCCGGCTGCCCGCTGTAGTGCCTGTGAACTCTATTAATAATATGTATATACGTACAGTAGTGGTCCCTCTATAGTGCTGGCTACCCGCTCCAGTGCCTGTGAGCTCGCTTGGCACATACAGTAGTTGTTTCTCTATAGTGCCGGTTGAATAGTGCCGGTTGCCCGAGCTATAGTGCCTGTGAACTCGCTTGGCACAGATGGGATTAACCAGTGTGGTAGTGTGCGGAGTACATAGTGCCGGTAGATAGTGCCGGTATTGTTGGCTGGCGCATACCGGCACTATAGAGGGACCGGCAATACTACTGTACGTGCGAGGTATGTGCCACTCGGTCCCGAAACATAAGAACCGTTTGGATTCAATATTGATACACAAACGTTTCTTAGAATCCGGAACGTTTTGGTTTGTACATGTGTACGTTAGAAAATTTAAAGGCAAGCTGAAAAACTAACGAAACAGCCCCCCTGCATAGTTTATATGCGCATGCATGTATCTGCCCTCCTCCCCCTCGCCGACTATTGTTGTGAACATTAACATTGTTGTGCATGCGTTATATATATACGATCTGATTCTCCCTCTACCCCTTCCCCGCCTCTCTTTGGTGACGTGTTGGTGGGTGGTGGTGAGCAGGGCTACAGCAGTGGAATTCGTTGTCACCTGACTATCCCCCCCACCCCACCCCCCTTCCCCAGAGTAACGAATCGATTAATTTGACGCTGTCATCCACATGCAAGATATTCCGCCTCTTCACAGGATGCATATTTTAATCTTCATGCCACTCGCCGAACACTGCACCTCACGGCGCTTCGCGCTTGGTGCAAGAAAATGCCTGCCTGGTGGGTGAAAACCTGGCGTGCTCAGTCCCGGCGTTATTTCGGCGAAATCCTCGATCTCAGAGCTGTTTTTTTTTTAAAATAAATAAATATAGTGATGCCAGGGTCTATGATCTAAATATAGTGATGCGAGGGTCTATGATCTATATGACCATACGACTAGGACCATGCACGACATGACTACCCCCCCCCCCCCCCCCCAGTCTCCTTATTGTTACAAATGTTGTGCATTATGTTCATTGTCTGCTTCTCTCTCACCCCCTTTCCCGCCTCTCTCTTGCCTTTTCGAGCGATTTTTGTGGGTGGTGGCGAGCATGTCTACAGCATAATGCGTTATTTTTTATTGTCTCCCCTCTCATACATACGACTACAGCCGCGCATGACAGGAGTCGAGTACCCCCTCCCCCCCCCGCTTGAAGGTATCTATTAGGAGTAGGAGCGGTGCTCCGTCTCGAAAAGGATGCGTGGTCAATGTTCAAATGGCAGCGACAAATTTGTACCCCCCCCCCCCCCCCCCCCCCCCCC
>MEHQ01003953.1:331147-363197 GCA_008828725.1 Saccharina japonica | reverse complement strand
CCCCCCCCCCCCTCCCGCTTCCCGCCTCCGTACTTTTCCGCGATTTGGCCATGCGGTGTGGGGATGGAGAGCAGGGTTACAACGGAATCGCGGCGTTACCCTTCTTCGACGCCATCGACCCTTCAGAGGTACGTGACAAGTACCTGGTAGCCTGGTAGTATTTACGGGGGGGGGGGGGGGGGGGGATTATAGGGCATATTACATATTACGGGGGACGATACCATACTAAATAGGACCAAATATTGTTGGTAAAAATAGGGGAAGTATATAGTTTTGTTGTGTATACCATAGGTCCTACTTTCTATGGCCCTCCGTAATAGTAAACAGGACCAAAGATGCTTAGTAAAAAAAAACTGGACTATGTATATAGGTTTTTGTGTATGGGGTGGGTCCTGATTACTGTGGTCCTACGTAATAGTAGTAGTAGTGGCGGTGGAGAGCAACTATTTACAGTCCATGGACTGCAGGTCTTCACCACAGTCCACACGCTATCCGTATTTACGTATTTACGGTTACAACAATAGTGGCATCAGAACATCTAAGGGCAGCTTATCATGCCACTGTTATGATAAAACGGTTTGAGGCTCACTATTGGCTGTGTTTTTTTGTCCATCGCCATTTTATGTATTATCTCCACCCTTGTATTTCTCTCTCCCTCCTACACAGCAGTACGAGTAGGCGTATCTCAGACCTGGGGTCATATAACAGCAGCCCCCCCCCCCCCCCCCCCCCCTCCCCCGAGGGTATGGTCATACGACTACGGCCGTGCGTGCACAACATGAGTACACCCCCCCACCAAAGATGTCGGGAGACATGTCAAGCAAGGCAAAACATGCGCTGTCAAGGGTGTAGGACCGAGTGTTCCACACTAAAACCTAGTAGTTTGGTGTCAGTCACGGCATGTCAAGGCAAAGCTGCTGTCTGTCAAGGGTTGAAAGTCCTGTCTCCCGACATCTTTGCCCCTCACTACCGTTCGTGCCTTGCAGTTTTTTTTTATCGCGAGAGGACGTTCAAAAGCAGCCCTTTTTTTCCCCTCGTCGACCCTGCGTTGAATTGCGCTCACCCACGCTATATACTATTGTAGGCATTTGCAGCAGTGGTTTTCCTTTTTTGTGAGACGAATGTAACTGAACCCCTGAAAAACCCTGAGCCAATCAGAGCCGGTCAGAGCTAATCAGAGCCAATCAACGATTGGTTAACATAATGAATAGTGCTTGTGTTCCGTACACATATATAGGCGTAGGCCAACCATTGTCTCGAGAAAGTGGGTAAGCTCTACTGAGAACACCAGTCCTCCGTCCTCAGATACCCTACGAGTACGTAGTGGGGAGGGGGGGGAAGAGCCTGCTTTTGTGACGCCGGATACTGAGTTATGGATGCTGCAAAACAGCGCCCATATGCTCTTGTGACGCCGTAGTGCTTCAAAAAGAGAGCATTGCTAAATAGTGCGTCTATGGTCTCTGGAGGGCGCTACTGCTGTGCTTACACGTGTAACCGCTGGGCACCTACATATATATATATACTTCGAAGTATACTATTGCTGCCCCTCATAAAAGGTCTCTGGGGACTGTACTATTACGGGCAAGGACCATGGTTAATAGGACCTGCGGTGCATAATAAAAACTATATATTTTCCTACTTTTACTAACAAAATTTGGTCCTATTTACTATGGTCCTCCGTAATATTAATATTAGTTGTTGTTCTTACAACAGAAGTACCGGTATATGGGAGTTTTTTTTTTTTTTTTTTTTAAACGACAGCTGTGAGATCGAGGATTTGATCGAAACTCATCATTGCAAGCTGTCTGTGTGGGATACTTCTTCCATCGCGCGAACTACGGGGTTTGAAGGGGAACACAATCTGACAGTTGTGGAACTCAAGGGAGGTAATATATATATACTTCGTATATATTTATACGGTGTACTCCCTGAATGTGTTGCACATATATCTCATGTAAGTGTTCCTATAATATGTATATGTATATTCGTATCGTGCACAGCAGTCACGCTCAACCATGGTGAGGCACGAGCTACCCCTCATGTGCGTATGTGTGCCCCCCCCCCTTTGTTCTGGAGTGGACCGGTTTGTAAATCCCGTCCCTTCGCGTGTTCTAGGGTAAAAAAGTACGGTATACTCGTACGAACACTTTTTTATACGTACTGTTTGGTGAGACAAGCCACGAATAAACGCGTCTTGTTGGTATTGATACATTTATGTTGGTTTCAGTGTGGCCGGTCCCTCCTCCTACACATGCATATGTATAATATAGCCCGAAGGGTCAAAAATGGGGGAGGGGAACAACAAAAAAAAAGTATTGGGAATATATGGAAACACAAAAATTGAGAATGTCGGGAGAGATGATGTGCTCGGCAGCATCTCGGCCGCCATGAGATGCCTGTCGTCCGTGTCGTATTTGGCTTTCTGGCTGGGCCTCCTCGATCTACGTTGGGACACATCTAAAAATACTACCTGGTGTACCGTAAGAAAATATTCGAAAAATAAAAGTTCCAGAAAAATGATCTTTTGATCCGAACTACAAATCGAGAATGCTGGCGTTTGAGGGCTAGGGCTGTTAATCGGAGCCAAGTCATCCACACACCGGGCAGATCACAAATCGAACGGAGGCTCGTCTCAAGATGTCAATCTGACGGAACCCACTTCCGTAAACTCTGTCTTCTCCGTCAAGTAGGGCAAGCTCGCCGGCGCCTAGATCGCGAGTTGGCGTTTTGATATCGCCGGGGACACTCGTACGTAGCCACCGGGCGAGAACGGAGAACATGACAAATATATATATATAAATATATATTCTTCCCCGCGACGCTTTGCCCGAGTCATTTTGACCCTCCCGCGATGTTCCCGCCCAATCAGATGGGCCTTCTCTTCTTGGTTCACCTGTGGACCACGCAGCGCGAGCCTTCCTTCCCTACCTGACGGGAAATAAGGGGTTCAAGCAAGGTCCAAGGGACTGATTGGTTCGTTCCCGTCCAATCAAAAACCAACATCCCGCAGCACCCCGATCGAATAAAACCAACCCCCCGGCGCTATTTCGTCCAGTCAGACCCAGACCAGACTAGGTCGATCTTCCGCGAATTTTCTCCGTCCAATCATATCGACCTCCTCTCGACGTTTTCGTCCAATCATATCGAACTCCTCCCGGTGACGCGTTTTCACCTGGACCACGCGGCGAGCCTTCCCTACCTGACGGAGAAAGACGGGGGGGGGGGCTCCGGGGGCGGATTAATTGTCGTCCAATCAGATAAAAGTCCCTCATATTTCGTCCAACCCGATTTAAAAAAACGTCAGTTTATAATCCGTCTGATGACAACGACCTTTTCCCCGCGATTTTTCGATCAATCATATCTTGACATCCACTCACATTCCTACCGATAAAAAAAAAAACTTGTTGCTACTCGGTCCGATGGAAAAAATCCAGATCAGACCAGACCGACCCTTGCGCCCAACATTTCCATCCAATCGTATCGACCCCTTCCCCCTCCCTCGACGTTTTCATCCAATCATCAGATCGACCTCCTCCTGGTGACGCATTTCCACTTGGACCATGCGGCGAGCCTCCCCTACCTTACGGAGAAGACCGGGTTCAAGGGGCGGATTTTCTGCACGCACCCCACGAAGGCGGTGATGCGCATGCTGCTGGCGGACTACATCCGCCTGGTCAACGTGCACACTGAGCACATCCTCTACGACGAAAAGGTACCGAAGAATAACCAGGAACGGGACGGGCGCCTGGCATCTGGCGACTACTTAGTAGCTGTACCGGACAGATGGATAGGCAGCAGCAGCAGCAGCAAACTTGTGTTATTTTGACGGAAAAAAAAACAATTAAGCCAAAGCCCGGTGCAACAAAAGTCCATGGGCTATATATATTCGAAGGTTACCTGCCGAATGTCGTCGTAGAATGCACACCAGATCCACATATACTGGATATGTCGCGCTCCTCAGGGACAATACCATGAGAAGCTCCGTCAGCGATAACGCTTTGGGAAAAAGTGCGACTCCTATGATAATCTAGCACTGTTCGGTATGCTATACCTGACACGAAGCATTGTGTACTGTATACCTGGTACTCGTACCCGCCCAGTGTTCGTGTATACGTCTACGATTTGCTTTAGTGTATGTTAGTGTATGTCCATCGTTATGTTGTTGTTGTTGTTGGTTGTTGTTTTTTTTTATGATGTATATATGGTATGCCTGGGAATATGATTGTCCTCGATATTTTACACAATTTTCAGTTTTCGGTATACGTAACTACGAACCAATTGTCTGTATCGATATATATATACATATCACTATCACCTTTACCGATTTCAGCCAGATATCAATACGCATCAAGATCGAATACGCATACGTATCAAGATCGAATAAGCATACTGCCTGAAAACACGATGTTGGCAGGATCTGAACCGGTGCATCGATAAAATCGAGCTTGTGGACTACCACCAAGTCCTGGAACACGAGGGGATCAAGTTCTGGTGCTACAACGCGGGCCATGTGCTCGGCGCAGCCATGTTCATGATCGAGATAGCGGTGGGCAAACAGTGTAACTATGTTCAATAGATACAGACTCTGTTTAATAGATACAGAGTTTATCTACGTGGAAGCACCTAGGATTGCTAGCAGGGTAGGTCTTGCCTGTAGTATATGGCATTGCATTGTCTGCTCTGCTTACTGCACCGCAGCGTAGTATCTCTGTCGTAGTGTTGTGGCCACAGAACTGGTACCTTTTTAGGATGAAGAATCGGCACGGACACTGGGTGTGCTGGATGTCGACGGGTAGAAAGGAAGGTTTAATGTGAAGAACACACACACACACCTGGTAGGTAAATTAGGAGTAGGGATGCACACAGGAGTGTAGCACTTGTTGTTTCTGAGCTCAGCCAAAAACTGGCTTGCGAGCTTGCTGGCTTGCTGGCCCGCTCGCTCGCTCCTGGCCTGCTCGTTTGCTTGTTTTACGTTTTTATTTCTTGATTTATTCGCTCGCTTGCCCCCCTTTTTGCTTGCTGGCTTGCTTGTGGACGCTTTGCTTGTTTTACGCTTGCTTGCCTGCCTGTTCCTTGCTTGTGTTGCGTGTTTGATTTGCTTGCCTCCTTGCCTTGCTTGCGCTTGCTCACGAGTTCACTCCCTCGCTTCCTTGCTTCCCTTTATTCCGACCTTGCGTTTGGCCTTTCATGTTCTATTGTTCTATAGGGGGTGCATGTTCTCTACACGGGGGACTACAGCATGGAGGACGACCGGCACCTCATGGCGGCCGAGATGCCGAGCACGTCACCCGACGTCCTCATCGTCGAGGCCACCTACGGCGTGCAGGTGCGTCCCTTGTCGTGTGCTGCCTTGTCTTGATTGAGATGCGTTTGTTTTGCTTTTGTCGTGTCTTGTCTTGTCTTTTGTTGGCTAGCCTCGGCTTAGCTTGTCTTAGCTTGTCTTAGCTTGTCTTAGCTTGTCTTAGCTTGTCTTAGCTTGTCTTAGCTTGTCTTAACTTGTCTTAGCTTGTCTTAACTTGTCTTAGCTTGTCTTAGCTTGTCTTAACTTGTCTTAACTTGTCTTAGCTTGTCTTAACTTGTCTTAGCTTGTCCTAACTTGTCTGGACTTGTCTTATCTTGCTTGAGTTGGTTGGTCGTGGGTTTTATTAGCGTACCATGCTTGAGTTGGTTGGTCGTGGGTTTTATTAGCGTACCATGCTTGAGTTGGTTGGTCGTGGGTTTTATTAGCGTACCATTCTTATTTTTATGTCTACGTTGTTGATTAGATCCTACCTGGCACCAGGTATGCTTTACTTTTTCGGTTGTTAACCCCCCCCCCCCCAGCACTCTGCCTCTATAAAACACGACTCATGCCGTCGCCCGCTCCTCTCCCGAGCGCATGCCACTCCTCCCCTCCTCCCACTCGCTTATGCCCCTTTCTCCCCAATAACGTAACGAACGCCTAAATGTTTGAGGTGTCTCTGTCAGAAGTAGGAACGGTTGCTCCGTGTCGAAAGGGATGCGTGGTCAATGGTCGAATGACTAAGGCAAACAACAAATTAGTACGCCCCCTCCCCCCCCCAATACCGCGTTCGTACGATAGGTGCACGAGCCCCGAGAGGAGCGAGAGTCGAGGTTCGTCGGAACGGTGTCGAAGACGGTTAAGAAGGGAGGCAGATGCCTCATTCCTGTCTTCGCTTTGGGCAGGGCGCAGGAGCTACTGCTTATCCTCGACGAGTACTGGCAGGTGTGTTGAGGAGGAGCATGGGGGGGTGTACTCATATCGTGCACGGCCGTAGTCGTATAACCATAGACCCTCGCATCCCTACAATGCCGGGACGGGAGCACGTTGGATTTTCACCAACCAGGCAGACATTGCTTGCACCAAGCGCGAAGCGGGGCATTGGGGGGGGGGGGTTGGTACCGTAAAAAGCGTTCAGTTCGCCATATGATACGGACGTAATCGTCTTCACTACTGTTCTGTCACCTATCGCGTTTCCTTATCACACCCCCCCCTCGCCCTTTTCCTCCCTCGGTTTCCCCATGAACACTTAGCAACACCGCGAGCTTCACCACATCCCCATCTACTACGCGTCGCGATTGGCGTCCAAGGCTATCCGGTGCGTGTTCCCCTTTCCCACGTTACCCGGTAACGGTAGCGGTAACGTTAACGGTAATTATATTGATAATGGTAACGGTAGTGGTAACCGAAAGGGTAGTGGTGGTGGTAATGGTAACGGGAACAGTAACAGCGGTAACGGCAACGGTAATTTTATTTATAACGGTAACGGTAGTGGTAACCGAAAGGGTAGTGATGGTAATAACGGTAACGAGAACGGTAACACATCGGTAACTGTAACGCGGATGGTAACCGAAATGGTCGTGGTAACAGTATCGTTTACGGTAACGTTTACGGTAATGTTTACGGTAACGTTTACGGTAATGTTTACGGTAACGTAAGTTATTATGATAATAGTAATGGTGACCGAAACTATAGTGATAAGTGGTAACGGTAACGTTGACACAACGGTAACGGTATCACAACGGTAACGGTGACACAGCGGTAACGGTAACACAACCTTAACGGTGACAAAACGGCAACACAACGGTAACACAACGATAACGGTGACACAACGGGAACGGTGACCATAGTGATAACGAAAATGCTAATGGCAATGGTAACGTTAACGGTAGAGGAAATCATAAGGATAATGGTAATGGAATACCGAAATAATAGCAATCGTAGTGGTAGTGGCAACGATGACGGCACCACAACGGAAGTTATAGTAACGGCAGCGGTAACGGTAACATTAACGGTACCGTAAATAACAACGGCACTGTTGACGGCAACGGCAGCCGAAACGATAGTCATAAGTCATAGGGAAAACGGTAACGGTAACGGCGACACAAAGGTATCGGTAACGGTAACGGTAACGGCGACACAATGGTGATGGTAACGACAACAGCAACAACAGTATCGGAATCGTTTGTATTTGTCATCACCCAACAAAGCGGTGTCCGATGCTGTTGTCGCCATTTTTGTTTTATGTGTGTATGATACTGATAACGGTGGCGGTAGCCGAAATTGTAGTGATACCGGTAGCGGTAACGATGACACAACGGTAACGGAAACGGAAATAGCAAGGCTAACGGCAACGGTAACAGCATGTGCCGTAGACCTCTTTCACGTGAACGGCAGTTGCCCCGCTCGAAATGTGCGTTGGGGTTGCGCGCAAGGCACCCTGTTCTATATCCGTGTGTTATAACTGTCTGTCTTTTATGTCTGTCTGTCTGTCTGCCTGTCTGTCTGTCTGCCTGTCTGCCTGTCTTCCTACGTTTCTGCCTGTCTGCCTGTCTGCCTACGTTTCTGCCTACGTGTCTGCCTGCCTGCCTACACATATGCCTACATTACTGCCTCTGCTTTCTTTTCCTCTCGTTTCATTTGTGCTCGTCGAACACACACACAACAGAGTCTACCAGACGTACATCAACATGATGAACGAGCACATCCGGCAACAGATGGATGTGGCCAACCCTTTCAAGTTCCAGCACATCACCAACCTCAAGAGCATCGACCAGTTCGACGACTCGGGACCATCGGTAAGACGCACGAACTGACGGGCAGGAACAGATATTAGTGTTGGGATATCATCTCGAAAGTTCCGATATATAGAAATATCGAAATTTTCGATATATCGATATATCGGACCTTCGATATATAGAAATATCAAACTTTCGTTGTATCGAAATATCGAACTTCCGTTATATCGAAATATCGAACTGTAGATATATCGAAATATCGAAGTTAAGATATATCGAGATATCGAATTTTTCGATATATCGAAACATCGAGATATCGAATTTTTCGATACATAGAAATGTCGATATATCGATGTATAGAAATATCGAAATATCGAACTCTTTCGATATAACAAACTATCGAACTTTCGTTATGTCGTATCGAACGTGTTTTGCCCTCCATGCCCTGGCATCCCCGTGTTTTTGTTTTGTTTTTTATGCTGACACTGAACGAGAGTTTCGATCTATCAAATATTATATTGTATCGATTAGGCTGTTTGTTTATCAGTATATATGGTATATAAATCGAGTTCGATTCTCGTTCGATATCCAATACTATTAACAATTAATAATTAATAGCAGATACCAGGGAATGCAGTATATAAGGAGGGAACAAACAGAGAGGGGGAGAAGTAAGGGGGGGAGAGGGGATGGAAACCCACCCGTCCTACTCTCCGCTCCGTCTTGGTACGTACCTGTAAATCATCTGGAGCTTTTTAAGCTACAAAAAAAGGCTACGACTACTGCCAAAAATGTCCTACTCTGACTTCCAACAAATGGGAATGCCAGAAAATATCCTACTCTGACTTCCAACTATTGATAGTTTGTTCCCGAAAACACTATTTCTGGGGAGCATATTTCATCGTAATACATAGTAATCAGAACCAAATACGGTGTGTACACATTAGGGGGATGTATGATTTTTGGGTTCATCGTGGGTTCTGATTACTATATTACTACATTAGCCCACCCAGTAATAGGTACCACTCCGACCCGGAATATAAGGACCGTTTGCATGCTAAGATTAAATCAAAATGGTCCTTATATTTCGGGTCAGAGTGGTAGAGCTATTCCAAAGGGGTAAAAATGATATGGAGAAAATACAACTGTGATCGGGAACATAATCACCGTTTGGACTCTGATATGAAGGTAACACGGCTAATATATTGCCGATTACAGCAGTGATATTATACGATTTGTTTTAGCAGATATACCAAGGGTACACGAGAAAAAAAAAAAAAATCGACACGCGATTTATTTTATTGAGTCCCAGAGAAGGGGAGGGGGGGGTATACTAAAATCAAGTAAGACACATCTGAAAAAAAAACATGTTTTATTTCGTTTCTGACAAAAAATTCAGCCCGCTATACATACGTACTCGTATTGTGTTTTCGATTCCGACATGGTGGCAAGTGTGGCTCCGTTTTCTCTTCTTTTTGTTCCTCGTGCACCCCTGAATATATTGTTCTCCTCATTTAGTTTAATTAATTAATCCCCACTACTCGTAGCTCAAGTAGTTATCATTCTTCTCCCTCTTTCGCTAAATTAATTAATCCCCACTACTCGTAGCTCAAGTAGTTACTTTATTGAGTTCATCCACCCCCATCCACACTATATCTAATATCATAATTATTGAAAATTAGAGCTGTTTTACCTCGGAGGGTACTATTGTTTGTAAGGCTCGAGCGGTTTCGTTCACGGGCTTAATACGACGGCGGTGTTGTTAGTGGCTCTGTCGTAACGACTTTGAACTATTAAATAGCTTTACAGTTACTTTGTACGTAGCAACTTTTGTAACGGCTTTGTAACGATTTTTTTCTTGTGTTTTGTGACGGCTTTGGGTTCTTTGTAAGCGGCTTTGTGAACGTTTTTGTGCTTTGCTTCGAAAATGGCTTTGTGAAGGCGTTGAAACGATTTTGTGGTTTGTAACGGCTTTGTTGATTGTAGCGGCTTTGTGCTTTGTGGCGGCGCTGTAACGGTTTTGTAACGGCTGTGATCGGTCTCGTCGTCGCCGCCACCGCCGCCATCTTGCTCGCACAGGTGGTTATGGCCTCGCCCGGTATGCTGCAGAGCGGGGTTTCACGAATGGTGAGTGAACATCTCGCGTTTAACCAGGAAGAGGATGAATATAAGCTGCCCCGCTCCCCCCCCTTTCCGCCACCGCTGGTGAATACGAGAAGGGGGTTACGTGATTTTTCGCGAAGTGACGGGATGGGATTGAGTTGGGGGATGTGGTGGGGTGGGATGAGGTGCGGTGCTGTGCGGTGCCATGCCGTGCGATGGCGTGGGGTGTAATGGAACGGGGTGGCATTGGGTGGGCTGGGATATGATGGGATGGGATGGGATGGGATGGTATATGATGATACGTAATTTGATGTAATGAGATGAGATGGGGTGGGGGTCGGATGGAGTGGGATGGAATGGGATGGGAGGGTGGGGTCTGATGGGATGGATGTGAACTTTATGTGAGTCGCGATGTGATGTCGACATTATGTCATTTTGGTCGTACTGTTCACACGGGTTCGGTCACACGAGCCGGTCGACTTTTTTTTGCCACTGCCGCGTTTGGAATCACCGCGCCCGCCTGCATATAATACAACGCCTGCCCTCCCCTCCCGTGGGAAACCCAAGCCAACGCGAACCTGTTCTGCTTTTTTTTGTTTTGTTTTTTGCAGCTTTTTGATCGTTGGTGCACCGACGACAAGAATTGCGTTCTCATCCCGGGCTACTCCGTGGAAGGCACCCTGGCGAAGAAGCTACTGTCCTCTCCGGACGAGGTGGCGGGGATGGACGGAAGGGTGAGACAGCGCTTCTTGCGACCTACTGCTGTATTTTTTGTGTATTTTTTTGTGTATTTTTTGTGTTTTTTATGTTCGTTTTTTTTTCTTGGTTGGGGGGTAAAACTCGGTAAAAATTGTTTTTTTTTTTTTTTTTAATGGGGCTTGTGTGTTTCAGTTCGTTTTTAGTTATTTTCGTGTTGCCTCTCTCTTGCCTTAGCTTCTCTTATCCCCCTCTCTTTTTATCTTCTCGCTGTCTTTGCCCCTCCCCTATCCACTTCCCTCCCTGAATATCTCTCTCCCCCTTACTCCCTATCTCTGGTTCTCCGTGCATCTTTGTCTTGTGTTATTACTCTGGCGATCGAAGGTCCGTCAGCGAAGGTGCGAGGTGGAATACATCTCTTTCTCCGCTCACGTCGACTTCGTGCAAAACAAGGGCTTCATTGACGGCGTTCAGGTGGGGGAGGCATCACGTGGGGGGGGGGAGGAGGAGGAGGGTTGTTCCGTCATTTACAATCCCTCTCGGGGCTTAAGAAATAAAATTGTTGAAACATATTATGTCGTCAACCGCTTCGGGGTTATATCGGCCACACGATCATCGTACGAGTACACGCATGGCATTGTTTTGAAATGCTGGAATTTTGCTCTTCCAAGCCCTTCGTGCTTTGCGCTCTCAGTGACTTACCGAGCACCTATGTAGAAAATATGACGTTCGTTGAGTCTTGCGGCCAGCGGTGCGATATACAAGCACGAGCCGCGAACGCCCCCACAGCAATAATATATGCCGAGCAGACGACAGCGTGGAAGCCTAGGGGGGTGTCTCAAAGACAGGAGTGCTAGCACTCGGGGATGATGTACGACGCTCCGCAATCACGATGATAACCTTTCGTACTGCTGCACGCTCTTCCTACGATACTGACGGGTTGATTGGACCGGACCCCGCTGCTCTTGTCTTCGAGGTCGCTCGCTATACGTGCCCCCCCCCCCCCCACAAGGGGGTTGCCGAGTTGTTGGACAGCGCCTATTTGCAGCATGCAGGCTGCAAAAAACAAAACACAGCTCGAAAAAATCTACTTCGTACTAGTTTTTGGGGCACGGATGAACATTTGGTTAGGGTTAGGGTTAGTCTAGCCGCCAAAAAGTTATAATGTTCATCCATGCCCCAAAAACTAGTACCAGTATATTTTTTCGAGCTATGTTTTTTTTTTGCAGCCTGCATGCTGCAAATAGGAGCTCCCGAGTTGTTGCCCCCCTTGAGACCCCTCTTATGGGATAGCGCCCACAACGATGGCAACCCTTTGGTGTTATCAGGGCCGCCGTCCATCCACGAGAAGCGCGAACGCCCCGCAGTACGGAGAGGAGGACCATGTTGGCGCCCCCCCCCATGCCGTACGGCTCCTCCTTGCGTTGTAACCCGGGATACACCGATTTTTGTACTCCACTCCCACGGCGGCCGCTGCTATCATATACATGATCGTCACCTTTTACCGTCAAGGTTTCCCCCCCTGTGAAGTCCTTTGAGAGTTCTAAGTTGAAAGTGCACAGACGGGCACGACGCACCCCCATTGCTGTCCTCAACTTTCACTCCTTTTTTTCCCCTCGACTTGATTTCTTGATTTATTTCTTTCACGCCGGATTAAGAACCGAAACAAGTATACACGACGTATGTACATAACACATACGTAGGGGTTTGCGAGGGTCTATGGGAGGGGTGCGAGGGTCTGTGGGATTATATACGACTACGGCCACGCATGACATGAGTACCCCGTCCAGCCCACCCCAAGGCCTACCTCTGTACCCTATGCTGTCATTAATATCTGAATAAGTACGCTAATGACGTACCTTCCACAGCGGGGGTCCCTACTATTGTCGCTTGAAAATGAGGGGGGACAAATTGTCTAACCCCCCCCCCCCCCCCCCCCCTTTAATCCCGAACTCCACCTCTCATCACTCTCTACGCCTAAACACGAACCCCACCCCCAGTCTCCACCAAAATATAGTCTTGACATGGCCAAACTTGGACAAATATGTTGATAATCCACACTGTGTCCACACCAGCGCATCTTACACGGTATGTGTTTCCAGGCGGTCGGAGTTGACGGTCAAAGTTTAAAGCCAAAGCGTATTTCAACCATATTTTGTCGAAGTCTTGGCGAAGAAGGCCCCTGTTCGTTGCAAGGGGAATTATCTCGGGGCGTATTGGTTCGTATTACGTATCGGACCTTGGTTTTTGAAGAATTTGTCTTGATCGTTGCAACGTATATATAGACTAAAAACAATTAAAAAAAAACAGCTGTGAGCTCGAGGATTTCGTCGAAACTCATCATCTTTGCTAGCTGAGTGTAATACTTCGATCGCGCGTACTTACGGGTTTTATATGTCCTCATGCAGGATGTACATCCCGTATGAGGGTATACGGTACCGGTAATCTTTGTTTTTGGTTGTCGCGGCGAGTTGGGCAACACCCAAAGGGGACGATACAGCACGGGGACGGTGATCCAGCAGGTGTATGCCTCCATCCCCCCATGTGTCCTGCCCCAACCCTTGCCCTAACCATGACCCTCACCCTTAACTCTGAACCCTTTTGCGACCTATCTATGTTGTCCCCAAATGGCGACGTGCTTTAGCCGGCGAACGTGATCCTGGTCCACGGCGAGGAGATAGGCATGGGGAGGCTCAAGACGGAGCTGGAGAAAAAGTTCTCGCTCGTGCCCAAGGACGAGCGGCCTCTTGTCTTCAACCCCAAGAACTGCGCAGAGGTATATACGAGTAAAACTCGGGGGGTGTTTGGTCTTATCTGTCTGTTTTTCACTGTGTGTGTGTTTTTTTACGTGAATTTTGTTCCCTTGTGTGTTTTGTTTGTTTTGTTTGTTTCGTTTGTTTGTCTGTCTGTTTTTAGCTGGGTGTGTGTTTTTTTCGTGGATTTGTTTTCTCGTGTGTGTTTGTTTTATTTGTTTGGTTTGTTTAGTTTGTTTGTTTTGTTTGTTTGCTTGCCTGCTTGCTTGTTTGCTTGCTTGCTTGCTTGCTTGCTTGCTTGCTTGCTTGCTTGCTTGCTTGCTTGCTTGCTTGCTTGCTTGCGTGCTTGCTTGCTTGCTTGCGTGCTTACTTGCTTGCTTACTTGCTTGCTTGCTGGCTCGCTTGCTTGCGTGCTTGCTTGCTTGCTGGCTTGCTCGCTTGCTTGCTCTTGCTTACTTGCTTGCTTGCTGGCTCGCTTGCTTGCGTGCTTGCTTGCTTGCTGGCTTGCTCGCTGGCTCGCTTGCTTGCGTGCTTGCTTGCTTGTTTGGTTGCTTGCTTGCTTGCTTGCTTGCTTGCTTGCTTGCTTGCTTGCTTGCTTGCTTGCTTGCTTGCTTGCTTGCTTGCTTGCTTGCTTGCTTGCTTGCTTGCTTGCTTGCTTGCTTGCTTGCTTGCTTGCTTGCTTGCTTGCTTGCTTGCTTGCTTGCTTGCTTGCTTGCTTGCTTGCTTGCTTGCTTGCTTGCTTGCTTGCTTGCTTGCTTGCTTGCTTGCTTGCTTGCTTGCTTGCTTGCTTGCTTGCTTGCTTGCTTGCTTGCTTGCTTGCTTGCTTGCTTGCTTGCTTGCTTGCTTGCTTGCTTGCTTGCTTGCTTGCTTGCTTGCTTGCTTGCTTGCTTGCTTGCTTGCTTGCTTGCTTGCTTGCTTGCTTGCTTGCTTGCTTGCTTGCTTGCTTGCTTGCTTGCTTGCTTGCTTGCTTGCTTGCTTGCTTGCTTGCTTGCTTGCTTGCTTGCTTGCTTGCTTGCTTGCTTGCTTGCTTGCTTGCTTGTTTGTCTGTTTGTTTTTGTGTTCGCTAGTATGTTTGTCTCGACGGGGTGTGGTTTGGACCCCGAGTGGGGTGGAAACGGGGTGGAGGGGAGGGGAGGGGGGAGCGCATGCTACGGTAGAGTTACCACCATTTTTTTTCTGAGGCTGCTCGCTCGCTTGAGGACACTAAGGGCTACCCGGCGAACAACCGCATGGCCTAAGTATACAATTTTGGGTGCCCGATCAGTTAGAAAATACTTCGGTCAAAAAGCATTTTCCTCTATCGTACCACGCGTCGCGGGAAGGATCGGGTCGGGTTGTATTGGGTTGGGTTGGTTCTACCATAACACGCCTTTGAGAGTACTATGCCGAGCCGAACACTACCACACCGTGCCACACCTTACTATGCCATACATTACGGTGCCATACCACACCGTACCACACCTTACTATGCCATACATTACGGTGTCATACCACACTGTATCATACCTATACCGTGCCGTATCGATGGCGCGATCGGTGGCAGGTGAAAATCGAGTTCCACCGCGAAAAGGTGGCGAAGGCTGTGGGCTCCCTCGCTCGGGAGCTCGGCGGCGGCAGCAGGCGACACGCGGGGCCCAGCAGAAGGCGTCAGGCGTACGACGTGCAGGGGCTGCTAGTGAATGAGCGCTTCACGAAGAGGCTCTTGGCTCCGAGCGACCTAGACGAGTATACGCTGGTGAGAGAGGAGATATTATATATTGCTATCGCGGGATGCTGCTTTATGCGTTGTGCCGGGCGTGTTTTTTTCACCTCCCGGTTGTTGCTGGTGTTTGCTGCTGTTGCTGCTGTTGTTGTGGGCGTAGTCTTTGTCGTTGCTGTTGATGGGGATGGTGTCTTTGTTGTAGTTGCTGTAGTTGTTGTTGTTGGTGGTGGTGGCGGCTGTCGTAATTGTTGTTGTCGATCAGTTGCTTCTGGGTCGGTAGAAGGGGGAGGGGGGGGGGGGGGGACTTCATTTTCATGCATGACCGTGGTCGTATGACCATAGACCCTCGCATCCCTACAATGCCGGGACGGAGCATGTCGGGTTTTCACCGACCAGGCAGACATTGCTAGCACCAAGGGGGGGGGGGGGGGGGTAATGCGCGTTCCGCTGAGTGCTGGGGGCGTCGGGCCGGGACGGGGCATGTCGGGTTTTCACCGACCAGGCAGACATTGCTAGCACCAAGAGGGGGGGTAATGCGCGTTCCGCAGCGTGCTGGGGGCGTCGGTACGTGTACGGGGAAGGGGTAAACACTGCCGCCTATGCCGCGGCTCTCAAAGGTTGCATGAATACTGCTGCCATGCGCCGCCAATAACTGCTACCGTACCACATTTACAGTTTTCCGCGCGTTGCAATTACGAGTAGCGTTAAAGCCATGGCTCGGTAGTCGATTAATAAGAGGAGCGTAGAGGTGCTAACGTTGAGAGAAAGCGTAATGCTGCTGCTTCCGGTTCCTCGCCCATATCGTTATAATTTCGTGCATGTTTCTGTTATCGTTATAATTTCCATTGTCGTTTTCGTTATCGTTTCCACTATCGTCATCGTTGCCTCGAACAGCTTAAGGTGGGAGGGGTCCGGCAGCGACTCTCCGTCCCTTACTTCTCCTCCGCCGAAGCCCTCCGATCTTTCGTGCGGGAGGTGTTTTCAGACGCCAGCCTCACGCAGGAGGAAGGGGAGTTCGGGACGCGGCTGGTCGTGCACGGGCTGGTCGCCGCGACTCTGCCGCCCCCCACCGCCGCAACGAGGTGCAGTGTTTCTGCTGATATGGTTGTTGTTGTTTTGTTGTTGGTAGTGGTGGGGGTGATGGATGTGTTGTTCATCCCATTGTTGCTGCTGCTGTGGTTATTGTTGTTGGTGGTCTTGTTTGTGTTGGCAGTAATGGCGGTGGTGACGGTGAAGTTGTTGGTGATGGTGTTGGTGGTGTTGATGTTGATGGTGTCGGTGGTGGACACGGGGGTGTGGGTACTGTTGTTTTTGTGTCGATTCCGCAACAGAACGCTTTTTTTGTTCGGTGTGTGATTGCCCGCAGGTTCCTTGAGCGACTGACTGCCAATGGACGTGTAGTATTTTGGTTCGTCGAGCTTCATTCGCCGTCTTGAGAAGCAGTGACGGTCCATAGCCGACACCGCCTTCAACAGCAGTGGCGACACATAGTCCTTGGCATCTTAAAACAGCCGTGTCTACGCATGGTCTGTACGGCTTCTAAACCCTTTTCAGCACTGCAAAAAAGCGCGCCACACTAATTTCAAGTATTTTCCCCGAAAATACTTGGGTCTAGTCCTAAGCTGGTGGAACAGGGGTACTGCTAACACATGGTCGATATCGTTCAGAAGCACCGGCGTAGAATGATGAGGCCGACCTTCGAAAAGCAGAAAAAAACAATCGATTTTCACGCCCCATGCCTTTCCTCTGCACCCCTCTGCGCGCGTTTGCTTCGGCTCTGTTTTTTTTTTTTTTTGTGCTGCTCGGCACCGCGCTTGTTGACGTGTGCACCACGACATCAGGACGAAGCTCTTGCTGGAGTGGGATGCTAGCCCGGTTAACGACATGATTGCAGACTCGGTCGTCGCGCTAGCTACGCAGGCGCAAGCCAGGTAAAACCAGTCGGAGCTGCGCGTCCCTACGTGTAGCACTGCCGGCGTTGCTGTGGTCGGTGGTGGTGTTAGTGATGTTGGTGTTGGTGGCGGTGCTGGCGATGTTGGTGGTGTTGGTGGAAATGGTGATGTTGATATTGGTGTTGTCGTTGGTTCAGGTGGCGATGAAACTGTTGGTGTTGCTATTGGTGTTGGTGTTGACGAAATCGTCTTTCTTGGAGCGCCTACAGCACCCACTTCTCCTCCCTGTTAACATTCACCTCTCGATGGTTCAGGAGGCCCCGCAGCACGGATAGATGACCCCCCCCCACCACCACCCCGCCCCCACCCTCTCCTGCCGTTCCCTCTGCCCCCCGTTTGATACGGTGACGCACGCTCCGCAATTATCAATCCCCCGACTGGATGATGGCGGCGCCGTTTAGCCCTGCGGGAATATCCCTCACGACGAGTGGCCACCACCACCACCATGGCTGCCCTGAAGGCCCGGCAGCCGAAGAAGAGTGGACCGGTATGGATGTTGACGACGACCCGAACTCCGCCAAACCAAGACCGAGAGAAAGCGAGGGTGGTGGCGGTAGCGGTAGCGCCGGTAGCGGAAGCAAAGGGGGTGCAGGCACAGGCGGCGCTGGGCGAGCGCGAGTGAAAGACGAAGAACTGACCGAGGAAACCGCGGTGGGCTCCGTGAAGCGCGAGGTAGGGGTGGGGGGCGGGGCCGGGAAAGACCACCGCTCGGACAAGCGCAGGGGGAAAGCGGACGGCGGAGGGTCGCCAGAACGCGACGCGCGCGCGAAAGGTGGCGAGATGATGATGGGTACGAAGGTGGAGAGATCGGTGCCGTCACCACCAACGGGAAGCGGCAAGAATAACGTCGCGGACGCGGCGACCAAACAAGAAGAAAGCGGTCGAGGGGGCGAGGGAGAACCGCCCACGGACAGTGAGCGCATCGTGCGCGTCGTGGGGTTCTGTCTCGTGCGCCACGCCATGCAGGACACGTTCGGCGAGGACGCCGTCACGTCCAACGACGCCGAGGCGGAGGTGGTCATCTCCACGGATGGCGCCCAAGCTAAGTTGCGAGTTATCGTGTCTTCCCCTTCCCCCACGCCCTCTCTCCCTCCGCGACCCCTTCCGTCCAACAGCGGGGGCGTGGGCGCGGAGGGGGGGGCTGCGGCGGCTGCGGCGGCGGCGGGGGGGGCGGCGGCAGCTGCGATGGCGCCGGGAGAGGCAGCGTGGAGATGTGAGGTAGTCGAGTGCGGGAGAGATTCCCTGCGCAGCCAGATCGTGCTGTTGGTGGAGCGGCTAAGAGTGGCGGTTTCAAAGAGTTAGGGCTGTGCGACATAGATGAAGCGGGCGAGCGCACGCGCGAGGGGGGGGTGGGGGTGGGGAGATGGGAGTCCTCTCTCGCGATGTCTGGTTGGCGCGGGGCGTGTTGGGGCGGGGCGTGTTGGGGCCTAGCGGGAGAGGAAATACATTTCGCAGCAGAGTCGTTTCTGGACGTGTGGATTTGACACTTTTTTATATATATATTTTATGTTTGGACGCTTTGCGGAACGAGCATAAAACATCGGGTTCGCTAGCGGTGTTACTGGTCTGGTATAATACCGGTTTACTTTTAGAACTGGGTGGGGATTGGAATTGGCGGGGGTGAGATGAGAGTTTGCCATCTGCATAATATGACATAGCCTCTGCCAGAAGCAAGCAAGGATATACAGTACATTATTCGGAATAGTACCGTAGGGAATATGTAAGCCCGGGAAGCATGGGTGCTTCCGTAAACAAAGAAGTGCGGTGGAATGCTGCCACATTTCATGCCGTGCTCTGTTCGTACAGGACCAGGTAGGGCGGTTTATAAAAATTATGCGAAGAGGTGTCATGCTGACAACATCGTTCGTCAGATCGTACGGCTTCGATCGTGGGAACACGCAATGCGTGCGCTTTTTGTCACTAGCACAAGTTCACCCCCGCTCTGTCGTTTTATCACTGGCTGCCCGTACAGTGTGGCCTTGCACGAACTGTCCCTGCTTCTGAACCGTGTAATCCACCCACGTGCGCACGCCCGATGGCATATGCCTAGGGCGACGCAGCACACACCAAAGAAGAAGAGGAGCAACGCGACAATCCCCGCCCAAAACCTACGCACACGCTAGAATAGAGCGATGCACGCTGCTCTCCTCCGTCCAAGCCCAGCCCTATCATGCACATCATTCATACGGCAGCTATTAATAGGAGAATGGCTTGAGGTTGGAGGTTGACGCGTTTGTAGGGCGAAGCAAATGCGTAACAAACTCAAATTGTGGGAGATGTTTCCATACGAAGTACCACATTACATTGCCAGGTGATGCCTCGCTTCAGAGCCCATTAATACGCCGTTTTTTTTTTGCCCCCAGACAACGGTGTACAGTAGTTCGTGTTACTTTTCATTCGTACTGCTGGTGCATGGCGGATGAAGCTTCAGCCGTTACAACGCCTCAGAGAACACCTGTCGCCTGATTGCTGGGCGCGGCTAAGTGCTGTACCAACGGTATATATATATGCTGGCTTTGCGTTGGCGGGCCCATATCGTGCCTTCATCGAAGGGGGCGCGCGTCTACAATAAACGCATGTATGTGTTGGTGCGAAAACGTATGTGCTATTCACATCTAGCGCTGCATTTGATGGTGGTCCCAGGTCTCCCACCCCTCCACATCATCAACCTTCAGAGCGAGACAAATTGCCACGGGCTGCGCTACATCCCGCCATGTCCGATGGTAGACTACTAGTATAGTAGTGTGGTCGGTGGTGGAAGACCGCTTGCATGATGCACGCTGTAGAGTACAGTACACAAAAGCTGATATTGGGATACTATTAACAGTATGTTATTGCCATTGTATATACGAACAGTATAGCAGTACTCCTATTATGCTGAAGTCCCCTCGGTTTTGGTCCAGGGTGTCTGTTTCGAAAGTCCAAACTTGTCCGTCTTATGGACTCCCCCCCCCCCCCCCCCCCCCCCCCCCAAAAAAAAAAAAAAAAAAACATGCAATTCAGAAGCTACGAAAACCTTATATTCATACAGTACGCATCTGGTTTTCGAAACGGTCTCTGAACTTTGAAGGATGACGCCCGTGCTGTACGTGGCAAGTTTGACCATGTAGATCAACAATAGCAGACTGTTGTCCTCGCTTGCGCTTGCGCTTCAAGGCGGAAATAAATCGGAAATAATTAATGGTCGGATGGGGGGGGGGGGGGGGGGTATGTTATTTGACTCTCGGTCTCGTGTGTGACATTTGTAGGGAGAAACATATACAATTGCATCATCTTCCAGGTATTCTGTTATGTAGGCCACTGCCATACATAGCATTGACCTACTATTAATACGTGTTTTAGTTATACTGGAAGCATCTGTGCCGGTGCGCGGTGCTCCACCGTTTCGAAATTTTATACTGGAAATGTATCCATAATTTTTCTGAGCCTTCTTTTTCAGCCGCCGAAAGTGCGAGGAGGGCGCCGTGAGTTCTCAAAATTCGTCGGTTGCAGATCGACGCGCAGTGTGAGTACCGCATGGACCCTATGCGCGATAAAAAAAAAGAAGAAGGCAAGTACCGGGGGGGGGGGGGGTGGAAGACACCTGCGACTACGAACTGTTTGTATTGTATGACGTGACACTTTTGTGTGTATATCTCACATCACGTCGCCGCGTCTTTGTTATCGAGATTGTTTGCCGCCTCTCGACGCAATAGGCCCCTCTGGCAACATCGAGAAGAGCCAGGAAAACAAGTGCGGGGCTCGGGTCCTGTGCCAATACCGTACCAAGGTGACTTTGGCTGCAGCTCACGACCACTCCGCTCCAAGCCCTATACATACTGCTGCACTACGGGGAGTACAAGAGGTGTTGTACTTACTACAGCTTCGTACAAAAGCCAGTGCAACACGAAGGTTTCGTTTCGCGTTCATGGCGGACGTTACAAAAAAACGCCAACGAATAGTTCACTACTCCCGAAATACGAAAAACGAACAACGATCTCAGCAACCCTGCCATACAGCAGCAGCACCTGATACTACCTACGATTGTCTTTCTTTGCTCTCTTTGGGACAACCTCGCTCATCGCCTTTTGTGCAACAGCAACCTTCCGAAGGAACGTGCCTTGGTGTTGCCCCCTTTGCTCCCTGCCACGAGATCCGCTTCGTGTGTGAGAGAGAGAGAGGGAAGAGCAAGAAGAGCAAGATACACTTGATCGATCAATCGCAGGCGCCTCCCGTTCGAAAAACATCATCATGTCGACACCCTTCCAAGATTTCTTGAGGGAAAAGGAGTACACCGGTCCCCCGCTGGTGGTGTCCCAGCAGTGGCCGCCTCTCGAGGGCACCGACTTCGTGGAGGTGGGGAGCGAGGACGAGAGAGGGGTCGCGACCGTCCAGCGCGGTCGCCTATTTCTGCAGGACGGTCAGGTGTGAGAGCCACAGCTTTGCCAGCTTGTTTTTCGTCGTTATCCTGTGCCGCCCCTTTTCCGCAAGCGAAATTCGTTTTTCGGCGTGGAAAAAATGATTTTTTTTCCACCTCGACTACGTACTCGTACTGCTGTATGTATCATACTCCGTTTTTCGTTTTTGCCTTGCAATTGTGATTGTTGCACGCTGTGTGCTTTCTCTACGAGTAGAGCTGCATGGGCACATGGGGCAAGTCTTCACCGAAAGCGCGGGGAGAGGGGGGTTGTCGTTGCTGCTGGGTTGCTGGTATTATAGCTGTTTGGTGTCGTGTTGGATTTCCCCCCAGCACCACACCATCCCCCCCCCCCACCGCCGAAAGAGGACAAAGGGCTGATGGTGCATACAGCATGCAGCGGACGGAGGAGATACACGAGTTATAAGGATTACCCTGGGCTGGGTAATCGATCGATCTTTTGCCCTACGAGTATAGCTCAACAGGTCTGGTAATACCCTCACATTTGACGTCGTCGAGGACACGGGTTCGAAGCTCACTTCGAAAGTTTCTTTTGTAGAAACGCTTGCTGCGCGTGCGTCCCTAAGAAACACGTCTCCCTGGCACCCCAGGTACAGTAGTATTGAAACGAAGCGGGTAGGTCAACGTACGGCCGTACACGGTACCGGCGTCCCAAATATCCCGCCGTTCAGAGGGGGGGGAGAGTGTTTAGTAGGATTACCCTGGGCTGGGTAATCGATCGATCTTTTACCCCTATAACTCAGCAGGTAAATACCCTCACACACGTATAATATACACGAACGAGTACTACTACTGTACGTAGATAGATGTGTTTGGATTTGTCTGCTATCATATCATACGTACTGGATGTAGCTGGCAGCTGTTTGGTGTCGTTTGCAGGAGGGTTCGTATGAAGTACCAGGTATACGAGTGAGTATGAAGTATGGGGTGCATCTCACAGAGTACGGACGATAGCATAAATTAGAGCAAAGTGCAAGAATGAGGGCATGTACAGCAGCAAGCAGCAGTGTACGTACGCTCGGACAGACAGGGGCGAGAACCAACACTACTGTATGTAGTAGCAAGGTACGTGTACTAATAAATAGTGCGATGACCAGGCATCAGGTGTAATATTTTGTAGAACAAAGATACCACGCGCTTGAACAGGCCGGGAAAACAAGATACACTTTTTTTTTACGTTCGGGTTTGCTGCGGTACAACCCCACACAGCAAGCGCCGTATATGCGTACGTACGTACCAGGTACCAGGTACCAGGTATACTGCTGTACAGCAGCAGTGCCCTGTCCATATGCTATGAACAGGTTCATACATACCTGGTACCAGGTATATCATTATCAGGATTCGTAATACCCCCTGCCCGTGGGGCTCTTTCTTGCTCAAATATTGGGGCTACTCGTATGATACGTATGTACGTATGTATGATATATACCTTGCTTTTTTTCTTCATGGCCGCGCGATCGATTGGTTGATTAGATTGGTTGATTGTTGCTAAGATTGGTTCATTGTTCATTGTGGTGGTGGATCTCTATCTCACGTCTCACGACATCCTCGTCGATCGCCACTCGCCGCAGTATACAGCAAGCAAGTTGGCATTTGAAGTACCGTCCGTGTATTAATAGTACATGGCCTGATTACCAAACAACTAAAAAGCTACCAGGTACAGCAGAGTAAGTAGCAGTATTAGCAGTGGCCGTAAAACTGCCCGCTCAGGCGAACTTCTCAGACGTGCCCCCATAAAAGTATGCTGTTTCTACTGAGTGAGGTAGTATTTTGTGACGAAACCCTAAGGTATTCGTTCCGGATGATGAGCATATTCTTGGCTTCGACTAACGGCGGCCACCACCCCGACCCGGACCTCTAACCCTAACCCTAACCCTAAGGAGAGGCATGCCTGGTTGGTGTGACACCTGGTCATTGTGCTTGGAAAGGCTCTATTTCCAATGCGGGCACACCTAAGGAAGTGTGCCCGCGCGGGCAGTTTTACGCGAGCTGGTAGCAGTATAGGTACGACTTGTACCGTGGGTATAAATGATGACGCTGATAAATTAAAGATGATGAAAAAAGATACCTGGTAATGATTATGTGATTCTCATTTCCCTGAAATCCTGCCTGTATCCGGTCACTAAAAAAAACAGGCTGAAAAAACAAAAAAATGAATCTCGATCCGGGGAATTCAAACAGGTACCGGTATGAAATAATATTACGGAGGACCATATGCATACATAGTAAATAGGATCTAATATTGTTAGCAAAAACAGGGAAATATATAACTTTTTGTGTTTACCGTAGGTTTTATTTACTATTAATAGTATGATGGTGTCCCGCAATAGTGCACGACAGTATAATACCAGTAATTAATACCAGTCAGTACGTATTATAGGTGTAAGGGAATGGGACTGAACGAGCTGCTGTGGTAAACTGTCATCCCGTATCACTTGGCATTACGGATTGCAACCAAATAACACCAGAGGCAATTCCCATGGTATTTTATGTGCACCCGAAAACAGAAGAAACGGAAAAAGAAGAAGGAAACACCGTATATACGTATATATGAAAAGGGAAAACAGAAAGGAAAAATAAGGGAACAGAAAACAAATGAAACTAGCGCCACGGGCGGAGCCGTGGCTGTACCGCTACGTAGTAAAACTAAACGACCATGATGCGCACAGGCCGGGTCCGGAGGGGACAAGGACAAAAGGTTGGCTGTTTGCCGGTACGATCAATCCTGTGATACCTGGTGTGTGTCCAGCTGGTGGGCCCCCGGCATAAAAGGACGTCACAAGAAGACCAAACGGAAGGCAAAATACAAGAAAGGGGCAGATAGAGAGAGATATCTATAAATTACATGCAAACACGAACGAGCACTCCTAAATTCCACTGGTGATGGGTCAAGGGCGGCACAGAAGAGGTCAGAGACAGACGGACGAAAGGGGGGGGGGGGGGTGTACTCATGTCGTGCACGGCCGTAGTGGGGGGGGGGGCTAAAAATCCATGCAGATTAAGAAACTCCCACAATCTCCAGCACCAACGTACACTTTTTCTAGAGGCACCGACACTATTAAGGGCAAGGAGCATAGTAAATAGAACCTACGGTATACACAAAAACCTATATATTTACGTATTTTTACTAACAATATTTGGTCTCATTTACTAGTGTTTACTATGGTCCTCCGTAATAGTGTTTTACGTAGTATTCAATAGTTCTGCTGACACCACAAAAAAAAATAATCCTGCAACGAACGGCCCGGCCCGGCCCTCCCGACCGCGCGTGTGTGTTTCATCAGGGAGATCCGAAGTGGACCTGGGTGAAGCTGTTGCGCCCCTATGACTTCACGATCGGGTTCATCCTGACCTACTACGGCGCCCAGCTCAAGGGGGGTGCTCGCATTCTAGCGTACTGCCAGACCCACGGAAGAGAATTCCTCGTCGTCGAGGAGAAGAATGGGTGAGAGCTTATGCTACGGTGCGCAACAACAGATTTCAAGAATATTTTATGATATTCTTCGCCAGACTGGAATTCTTATGTAAAGACTGGGTGTGTTTCAGACTATTATGATCTATTTTCAATACAAACAGGTCACATTCTTATGTTTTCCCCTCAAGATCTCAGTCTCAAATTCTTTATGATCAGATTATTATACGTATAGCAGATGTCGTACACACACTTTCGTCGTCTTTTATTGTGCCTGAAATGTTATGATTAATAGTGTTCGTGCCGTCCGACAATGTGTGCGAAGCAGTGTAGCATGAGTTTCAACTTTGATCGTTCATAAGCACTCCGGTCGTTTTTTCTTGGACTAAAGTAAAAATACATGAAAATACACGAGGATTTTTGCCGAAACTCACCTTTGAAAGCTGCGCGGTATACTATACATGGACCCCGCGCGCATTGTTTCAAATATGTAGCAGCAGGAGGAGCAAAAAAAACATACAAAAAGACATGAGGATTTTGTCGAAACTCACCTTTGAAAGCTGCGCGGTGGGAAATTATACGTACATGGATCCCGCGCGCACTGTTTCAAAGATGTAGCAGCAGCAGCAGTGTGATGGCATATATTAAGGTGTGGTACAGCAGTAGTAGTAGTGCACGGTGGACTAATGCGCGCTTCTCCGGAACCTGCACCAGAGAGAGGATGCATGCAAGCCTCCTTGGCCGTAAAAACCGGCAGTTTGTTCAGGTACGGCCTAGCCTGTACGTTTACTACTACAGCAGTCAAAGCAGTACTACTCTGTAGACCAGTGTGCGGAAAATATAACCCCTTCGCCAAGATAGTATATTTTTTAAGGCTTAGATTGGGTGGGAATTCGGTTAACCTTTTTTACCAGTAGCCCAACAGGCTAATTCCTCAACAAGTGGCGTCGTCGGCATATATCGACACTCCAAATACGATATCTATCGCGAGGTCAGATTTCGTTTTCCGGTGCAAATACATGATTATTACAGTAATAAGAAACAGGAAATATGGTCCAGGCTGGATTTCTTATTTGAGAGAGGGTGATTTCTACACTAATTTCAAGACAACGACTCCCGAATTTCTTATTTTCCTCTAATCAATCTCAGCCTGGCTTTCTTATTAGCCTGTTTCTTATTTAGTGTCCGGTACTAGTATATTTTATACTCGTACGAAGTATCTGTAGATCCAAACCGTTTGTTTTTTAACTGTCTTTAAGCCTATCGGATCAAGTGTATAACCGCTGCTGCTGAGTGTTGTGGATCAAGTGTAATGGTATGGGCTAGGAAGGCCGGTAATTACCTCTGTATAGGCAATTGGTCCGTTTTCGTATCAGTTGGATGGCATTCGTATTCGGGGTATTTATAAGATCTGAGGGGCATACTTGAAGCCCGTCCGAGGCAGATGTCATCTGGCTCGGGGATTAATATAAAGCTGCTTCTCTTCTACGCTTGCCTCCACGGAAAGACGGAAAGTGAGTAACACCAAGGATGCTTAATAGACAAACCTGCAAGGGGATACTCTGTGTCTCACCCAGTCTTATCACAGCAAGGGCAGAGCTGGCTCGCATCCGAAGGCTGTGTGTGTACCGGTGGGTGTTTTTTTTTTTTTTTTTTTTTTAAAATATATGATTACAGCGATCTCGATGCATACATATATATATACCGCAGTGTTTTGAATAAAACGTTAAAGAGACGTCAGCTGTGAGCACCACCGATTGAACCGTTGAAACTCAACTTTGCAAGCTACGCGCGTTTTGCTCATCAACCGTGTTTTGCGTGCCCCCCCCCCCCCCCCCCCTCCCCTCGATTAACCTGTGCTTGGTGTATGTGCGTATGTATCCCGCTCTCTCGGCGGGGGAAATGTTTCGTTTGCCCTGGATTTTTGGCTCGCGCAGCATGGATCTTCCCAATTTTCTTGAAGTTCGAGCGGCTGTAGGGCGAAACATGCCCGATGAGACCGAACGGAAGGAGTCCATTGCGTACGAGGTAAGCAAAAGGGGGGCGGCTTGCACGGAACTGATGTCCTGCTGTGGGCGCGCAGGCCCCCTTAGGGCCATTCTTTATCGAGCAACGTCTTTCCCAAAAAAACATTTTGTTTTTTCCCAAGAAAAACAGGAAACAAACGTTTCCAAAGTTTGGAAATTCTTCAGGGGGCAAAATGTTTGGAAGGCTTCGTTATTCCACTATTTGGGGAACAACAAATGGTGAAAACAAAATGGAAAACATGGAAACACAGAAAATTGCGCGAAAAAAAAACTGGAATTTTTGGAAATTCATGGCCCGGATAAGAATGGCCCTTGTGAGTCTGTTGAACGCTCATGTACGTACTGCTAACTACCAGAGATGCGTTATACGTACTGGCTTACTGTTACCTGGTAAGCTGCTGTTGAAAAGTGTAAAACATGCCGCCGACGACGGATGACCTTATACCCAAACCGACGGATAACCTACTACTCAAACCGACGGATAACCTACTACTCAAACCGACGGATAACCTACTACTCAAACCGACGGATGGCCTATTAGTCTATTACCCAAACCGACGGATGACCTATTATTACCAAAACCGACGGAGAACGTACTACTGAAACCGACGGATGGCCTATTATTACCTGTTACGGAGAGCAGCCCCTTGTGCTCCACGATTTTGTAGGCTTCGACAGCAAACCATATTCAAGTATATTGTGTCTGACCTGGTTGTCTCTTGATCCAACGAGCGGACGGATTTGGCCAGCAGGACGGGTCACGAGCATGCAGTAGCGTTCCATGTGTCGGATATGCAACCGTTTCGTGCCAGTGATTCAGTCTCAGCGCTCAGTTCAGAGGTTCACAGTGCTCCAGTTCACAGTTTGACAGTTTCAGAGTCTTTCGTGCTTTCCAAGTGATCGACATACCCCAGCTCCATCCGAGCCCACGCACGTTGGTCGATCCCCTCCTATTATGTCCCTTCGAAGCCCTGTAACTCCGGGTCATTGACTAAAATACGGAACAATGTCTCCTGCTCGCCATGACATACCCAAACCGACGGATGACTTATTATTTCCCCAAACCAACGGATAACCTACTACTCAAACCGACGGATGACCTACTACTCAAACCGACGGATAACCTACTACTCAAACCGACGGATGGCCTATTAGTCTATTACCCAAACCGACGGATGACCGATTATTACCAAAACCGACGGATAACGTACTACTGAAACCGACGGATGACCTATTATTACCCAAACCGACGGATGACCTATTAATTTCCCAAACCGACGGATAACCTACTACTCAAACCGACGGATGACATATTACCCAAACCGACGGATGACCTATTATTACCCAAACCGACGGATGACCTATTATTACCCAAACCGACGGATGACCTATTATTACCCAAACCGACGGATGACCGACTACTCAAACCGACGGATGACCTATTATTACCCAAACCGACGGATGACCTATTATTACCCAAACCGACGGATGACCGACTACTCAAACCGACGGATGACCTATTATTACCCAAACCGACGGATAACCTACTATTCAAACCGAAGGATGATCTATTATCACCCAAACCGACGGATGACCTATTAATACCAAAACCGACGGATAACCTACTGCTCAAACCGACAAAAAACCTACAACCCTAACCGACGGATGGCCTACCCGCTCGGGGTGGCGAGGCTTTTTTTGTGGGCGGTTTGACATTTGCCTCGCTCACGTGCTCTGCCTCTACTACTGCTGTTGCAGTTGTTGTTTTTGCTTGAAGCCCTCGGTTGGACAAAGCGCTAGAGGAGATACGCTGGCCATTAAACGAGTCAAGCGCCCTCACTTACTGTTTTGGTTTCGGCGGAGTAAATACCACTCACCGAACGTCGTATAGCTCGTGGTTGTTCGAAGAGTACAGCCTTTTCGTTGTAGTGGCTGTAGGGAAAGCCAGGAGAAACAACAAGAAACCACTCTAACGGTGCCCCTCCCTTTTTTTTTTTTTTTTAACCAAAATGGAAAATGCATTCCCCCCCCCCCCCGCAGAGTGATTCAAGAACAACTCAACAAAAACCGGTCTTTCGAAAACCTATGTAACCGTCTCCTCGTTGCAATATGATAGGCCAACCTCATGTCGGCAAAAATCGAACACACGCTCGCAATCCTTAAAAAGGGTCGAAAACTGTGCACGACGTTTTTTTTTTCAAGTCGTGGTGTGGCGTGCAAAAGCAAAAAAAAGCACAGAACAAAACAAATGGTGTCTGATAGAGTCTACAGCCTCGTACTCTACAACGCTTTCGCACCGACCCCAAGTCTGCACCATAGCGTCGCTTCCGGTTCGTTTTCTCTACATATATATCGTGTCCCTCTTGAGTCAAAATTAAACAATGTCTTGAAATACTGTGAATTATATCGGCCTACAAAATTAATAAAGGCGAATAAATCGTACAAGGTAGCAACCTGAAAAAAGAAACGAAGCAGCCCTTGTATGAAGGCGAGCGATGCGGTGGGGGGGGGAAAGCAGGAAAAAATAAGGGCAATAACAAAAACGGGTATACCCGGTCGCTTTTCACTTAAAAACCGGTATAGCCTGGGATCAAGTAAAATATACACCCAGCGAGCCACGCGATTGACCAAAAATTAATTGTACCCATTTTTGAGAGATACTGTCCCGGGTACAACTGTAAATGTCTATTATGCTTGGTTGGCTTTCAACCGTTTTTGGTTATGCATTTTGCTTAAACCACTTGCCTACAGTGTGCCTCGCTCTCCACTGCATCTGCGGCCGCTCTTTTGTTGTTTCATTTTTTTCAAGCTTTTTCACAATTCACTCAACTCTATTCAACCAGCTTACGCACCTGGGTACGTACGTGGGTACCCCGACTTAAGAGAGGGTACCCTATTTAAGAGAATAGCACAGTGTACTTCAGAGAGGCCAAATCGCTTGGAGCCCGCCTACACTAAATCCTATATATTTCCCACTGTGGATAAGGGAGAAGTCTAGCCAGTTAAGAGAGTTGTTTTCGGCCTGTATGATACCACACCTACTTCTCTTAAATAGTGGTACCCACTGCTGCTGTACCTCGCTCGTATCACAGTGTGTACCAACCATTCTCTCGAATAAGTGGTAAGCAATCCTCCCCCCCACTTGTAGCAGTCGAGGGGGGCTCCTGGTTCTCGATAAATATTTTGGCGAAAAAAAGAAAGCTTAAGCTCACCCAAAAAAGGGGTGCTCAACAAAAGAAACGGAGAAAACGACCTATATTCATAGACTCCTTCCCGGTGTCAAAATGAAAAAAAAAAAAAAAAGTTCGGTGGGATACTATGTGGACGAAAATGACGAAAAACGACTTTTTTCTAGTTTTATTTAATTCCTTAGTTTTAGTATACCCCCATTTTTCTGGGTCTCTCGCAGATGGCTACGCAGTGGGGGCGAAAGGAAAAAAAAACATCCGCCCACCCCTGATCCCCGTATCGTATTCCAACATGACATTCCACCTATCTATATAGAAAATTCCCCCCCAAAAAAACTAAATTACAGCGCTGCACAGCTACATGGGGATACAGTGGGGGTCCCCCAATAAGGCGGTCTGATTAAGGCGGTATCCCGATATAAGGCGGTCAAAATCACGTGGTGCCACTGGGGAATCGCACTCATAACCTGGAATGAATAAGGCGGCTTCCCTCTACAAGGCGGTCATATTGCTCTAAAGGCACACCACCACCGCCTTATTGGGGGACCCCTGCTGTGTTATATACGTGTCCCAGGTATTTAGCAAGCGTTGTCGCCATCTTCCAATAACACACGACGTCAAAGCCCTCGATAAAAGCAGATAATGCTTCAAAGAGGTCCGCAGTGAAGGGAGGCGGGGGGGGGGCCGATCCCTATACCCCCCCCCCCCCTGACCCTCCCCTCCTTACACGTGTTTGGATGCAAAGGTGTCGTCTGGCAAGCATCACGACGTTTTGGCGACGACGTGCATCAAGTTCCTCACGCTCGTCGTGGGGAAGCAGATCCACAGGGACCTGTTCGGCGCCGAGGAGACCCTCACGGAGGTCGTGAAGAATATCGCCATCCCCACGGTGCCTGGGGGGCTGGCCGGGGGGGAGGCGGGGGGGGGGGGCACTTGTTGCGGTGTGGTTCCTGCTTCTCTCGCTGCTCTTTCTTCTCGCTTTCCCATCGCAACAAAGTCGTTGCAAGAACCAACCGCAGCGAGGAAACGTTGTCCTATATAACAGACGACAACCTGGTGTTCTGGAGGGCAACGGGTAGAAAGTAGAAATATAAACCGGGGGTGGATTTGAAGGACGAACGGTGGGGGTTCTCCCACAGGGAATAATGGCGTGTTTTTTGCGGGTTACTTTAAGACTAGAGGGAAAATACGATACCAGCTTTAGAGGGAAGCAGATACTTATATAGGAACAAACGAGCTTCAACGAGGTTAAAGTTCGTTTGTTCCTATATAAGTTTCTGCTTCCCTCTAAAGCTGGTATGGTAATTTCCCTCTAGTCTTAAAGTAACCCGCGAAAAACACGCCATTGTTCCCTGTGGGAGAACCCCCACCGTTCGTCCTTCAAATCCACCTCCGGTATATATTTCTACGTTCTACCCGTTGCCTCTAAAACACCAGGTTGTCGTCTGTTATATAGGACAACTTTTCCTCGCTGCGGTTGGTTCTTGCAACGACTTGTTGCGATGGAGAACATGTTCGCGAATAAAACCAAACCACGCTGCGAACCCCTGCCTCCGCTCCCCCCCGGCGAAACAGGAACGGGAAAGGAAGAGCAAAACGTTGCTCTGTAATATAGGGGAACAACGTAATGAGCGCCCAAATGTTGGAGGTGTCTCCATTAGGAGTAGGAACGGTGCTCAGTCTCGAAAGGGAATGCGTGGTCAATGGTCAAATGTACGTAAGGCAAGCAACAAATGAGTACGCCCCCCTCCCCCCTCCCACGCCCCCCCCTTCCCTCGACC